>PVKH010045723.1:0-10473 GCA_004027955.1 Chaetophractus vellerosus
ATGGATGCTGTAAGAAGGAATGAAGTATTGACACATGCAACAACATGGATGAATCTCAAAAACCTTTTGTTGAGTGAAGTAAGCCAGTCACTAAAGGACAAATATTGCATGATCTCACTGATATAAACTAAGAATATTGAGCAGACTCACAGAGCTAGATAGGTAGATAGGTTACCAGGAGTTAGAAGGGGAGTTGAGAGTGGTGAGCCAATGCTCAATGTGGGCAGAATCTATGATAAGGTGGATGGGGGTGTTTGGCTGTGGATGGGGATAATGGTGGTACAGCAATGTGAATGGGGTTGACAATAATGGAGGGGGGTTAGGGGATGGATTGGACTATCCATAGAGCTGGGGGAGGACTAGAGAAAGGAACAGGTGAACTCTGGGGAGGTAGACGACCGCGGTTGAGAATACAATTGTGGCAGTGTTCTTTTGGCAACTGTGGCAGGGGAGCATCACTGGTGCAGGGTGTTGGTGGGGGGAGATGATGTGTGGGGAAGGGTGCACCTGGGGCATGCCTCTATGGAATATGAATGTGTTCATATGGTCATAGGGTGTTATATCAGTGGGTGGAGACCCATCCAATAAACAACAATAAAAGAAATAAAAGAAAACTGACCAATATACCAAGCCCTCAAAATTAATTTTGTATTTATGAACCATATTCTTGTAAAATTAAACGTTGGTCTAATAATATCTATTGCCTGTTACCTCCGGAAACCTCCTTATTACTCAATGTGGCCTCTCTCTAAACCAAGCTCAGTAAATAAACTCACTAGTGTACCCCCAGCATGAGACATGACTCCCAGGGATGAGAATCACAGGCACTGAAGGATTATTATCAAGTGCCATCCAATGATGCATTTGGAAAAAGAACTTGACCAAAAGGGGAAAAAATAAATACAAAAGAGTTTTTATGGCTAAGAGATTTCAAAGCGAGTCAGGATGTCATCCAAGAGGTATCTCTTATGCACTCCTCAGGCGGATTGCACTAGTGCCACAGTAAACAAAGCCCACAAAGGGTTTGCTCCTGAGGGCTCTAGAGCTATCCAGACACTACAGGAAAGGCATACAACCCTATGAACTCAGCACCCCACTGATGGGCCTTACCTTGAATATATGTTAACCCATTTCCCCAATGTAACAGAATTAGACTCATTTATAATTTTCCTAAACATGTTTGTTTTACCCCTTCTATTTGAACCTATAATTAGCACTATACCCATTCAATATATGTCCCAGTGACTTTAATATTTGGTCTGTTCATATGCCGGTTTAGCCCTGAATCTCAGCAGAGCTGCAGCCAACACCTCCATTTCACTGGATTTGCTCAGGACAACTAACAAAAGGATGATGATGATGGACAATCCCCAGGAGGCAAAGAATATCTACAACTGCAAGAAAAACAGTTCCTTCCATCTCCCCCATAAGATCTAAAACCCCCGTCAATCTGAAGCAGAGTGGGTTAATACCCCAAATTCATCAAGATTGAGGAATGAACAAACATAAGAGGGGACTGCAACCATGGACTAAAGTAGACTTATTATTATTTTAGTAATAGAAGAACTTGTAACATTGATATAAAGATAGAGATTACCAGAAGTTCTGAGGGGAGGGAGAGGGAATAATAGGTGGAACATAGGGATTTTTAGGGCACTGGAATTGTTCTGCATAATATTGCAATGACAATTACAGGCCATTATATGTTTTGTTGAAACCTATAAAATTGTACGGTGCAAAGTGTAAAATATGTGTAAACTATAGTCCATGATTAGTAGCAGTGCTTCAATATTTGTTCATCAATTATAACAGATGTACTATGCTAATGTAAGATGTTATTAATAGGGGAGATTCTGAGAGGGGGAGGGGGTGGGGAATATGGGAATACCCTGTATTTCCAATGTATTCTGTAATCTAAAACTTCTTTTAAAATAAAGCTTTAAATTTTTAAAAAGACATATGCAAATATCTACATCAGAGCATTTCTCCTTCACTGAAATAGAGAGATCATATTCTCCCCAAGGCCTTATCACCTAATCATCTCTGAACTATGTTGATGCTTGTTTTAGTTTGCTAAAAGGTGCCAAAAGCAATACACCAGAAATGGGTTGGCTTTTACAATGGGCATTTATTAGGTTGCAAGCTTACAATTCTGAGGCCACGAAAGCATCCAAATCAAGGCATCATTGCAAAGCTTTCTCACTGAAGACTGGCACATGGAAGCATCTGCTGGTCTCTCCAAGTTTCACTTCAGCTTTTGTTTTTTTCTCAGGTTATGTTGATTTCAGATCTTTGCTCTCCTGGCTTTCTCTGTCTGCTTCTGTGGTTTCCTCTCTGTGTCTCTCTCTATGTTCATCCTGTTTATAAAGGACTCCAGTAAGAGGATTGAGACCTACCCTGGATTTCACTTTTCTGAAGTAATCTAATCAAAAGACCATTGACTGAAGTGACCTAATCAAAAGTTTTCACCTACAACAGATTCACATGCACAGGAATGGATTAGCTCTAAAGACACAATTTTCTGGGGTCCATCCAGCATCAAACCATCACACTTTTGATATTTCCCTGGTCCTTAGTTTGTGCTTCAGTCTCCCCCTCTGTTTTTCCACATTGCTTAGTAAATCCACCTGATTCATTGTATCATCTAGAACTTTTTTTTTAACTCAACTGTCCCTTTTACCAGACCACATTATCCAAAACTGTCTTGCAGAAACTTGTCAGTTTCGACATATGCCCTTAAGTTCTGGCAGAAATGAGTCTAAAATAATATTCTTACATTGCTCAATAGTAATTATTTCTGGAAGAAACCTAAAATTCTTATTTAGTTTCCTCAGCTGTTTCACAGTATATTTGCTGATTTGAAATTCTGTGAACTTTAAGCCTCAGTTTCTACATCTGATCCACAAAGGAGAGAATTGTCATGCCCTGCCCCAAACAAGGATGATGACTGTTAATGTAAATGCCGAGTTAATTACATATGTGAACATATTTTGTAAACTTTAATAAAAATATCAAGGATGAAAGATCAGAAAACATTAGAGGACAAGTCAATGATTACAAAAGTGGTTCACAGCAACACAGTAAGACAAATGAGAAGATTGCCGTGATGTTGAATAACTTACAGTCCTGAAGCAAGGTGCCTAACATGTCCCAAGTCCAAGGCCCCATTTTATGAGGCAGGGCTAAGGCAAGCAAGATAAAAAGACATCAGCTGTGATGAAGGATCTGAGTGCAAATTTCTGGTTAGCTTTTTAACCTGTTTGAGATGTAAATTGATTCTTACCAAGAACAAGGGGGAAAATAACCAACAATGTTATGATCACACTACATATGAAGAATTTAGCAAAAAGTAGTGTCCATCAGTCAGGAAATCATTAATGTGAGTGCAAGGACAAAGCGTCCATACCCAAGAGAATCAGTAACAACTTTGATCTTGTCTTTGGTATTGTAAGTCCAGTGAGGCACATTTTCTGTGTCCATTAGAAAATGTTGCCTGCATATGAAAAAAAGATGTATCCAACAACTTTCTGGAATAATTATGTTATCTATTTATGATCTGGCTTTGTTGAAAGATGCTGATAGAAGATCCAAGGTACATGATTAATAACTGTCCAACAAAGTTAATCCTAATTTTTCCATTCTTTATTTGGGAAACTCCTTTTATTTCCATTCTAAAAGGGCATTCATAAGAGCATATTACTGGAGATGTTCAACAATTTATCCATTTAGTACAAATTTTTCATATGTGGATTATTCAGAATTTCTGAACTTACAAATATTCATCTTCTTACCACCTTTAAAAGGAAATGCAGGAGACTCATGCTTATTGTAAGTGACAGTTCTCTGAGATGATGGTTTAACTGTGTTGATAGTTTAAGATTATATTCAATGGGATATGGAATTACTTCTATTGAATTTCTTGGAGGTAAATGAATGTATCACAGAATTTTTCAGCTCTCAAAGATGGTTTCAACTAAGAGAGTATCTAGGTAGAATAAGACAGCATGAATGTCTCAATGCTATTTTGTGTCTGAGAAATCAATGGCAGATAATGAAAAAAAAAGAGCCATATTATTAGTGATGTTATGAGCAGTTTTGCTGCTCAAGAAGATATATATCACAAAGAGTCATGCCATTTAATAATTAGAATCACCATAATATGATAGATTGAGCATGCACTTTGGAATCACATTTGTATCCATCAGTTGCATTTTGACTTTGAGTGACATAGTTTCTTAAATTTCCAAAGGAATTAATACCTTGTTTTTAAGAGCAAGGGTCTTGGTTTGTGTTCACGTTTCACCATTTACTGGCCTTACTAACTTCAGTTGGTAACTTAACCTAGATTCCTCATGTTTAAATAGAATGTGACAGGAATACGATCTCAGAGGATTGTTGCATGGATAAAGGATAAGGCACATAAAACTCTACATAAAATCCTGTCATGTGGTATTCATTCAGTAAATCTTAGCTATTATTTTCCTCTTCTAAAAGTTAGGGAATAATTATATAGGCTTGTACTGAACATTAAAACTTACAAAGTTTGCAAAGAGTGTAAAACAATACCTTGCACATTGTCTGTGCCCAAGCATTGTTTCTTCCCTTGTTTAGATTTCCTGCTGAACAAAATTTTTGCTTAAATACTGGTCCCTGGCAAAGTGACTGTGAACTTTTCAATGGGAGTGGAGGTGTCACCATCATATTTTTATCTTTTATTCCCAGTACAGTACCTGAAAACATATAAGTGATGAATGATTGAAAAACCACAGCTCTGTTATTAAAATCTCCGGATATAAGAAAATTGACATTGGAAGAGTTAACAGCAAGATCCCCCCCCCCAAAAAGAAAGATAAATAAAGGTTAATATATTAGTCAGGGTTCTCTAAGGAAACAGAACCAACAAGAGATATCTATAAATATTATGGAATTTTATAAAACTGTCTCATGTCAGTGTGGGAATGCACAAGTCCAAGTTCCATAGGGCAGCCTGTAATCCAGGAACTCCAATGAAGGTTTTCAATGAATTCCCCAGGAGAAGCTGACTGGTTGAAGTAGAGATGGCAAGTCTCTCTTTTGACTGATGAAATCATCATGTCTCCTTTTAAAGCCTTCAACTGATTGGATGAGAGATCTCTCACTGCTGAAGGCAATCTCCTCAGTTGACTGTAGGTATAATCAGCTATACATGTAATCCACTTACTGATGATTCAAGTCCATGAAATGTCCTCACAGTAACAATTAGGGCCATGCTTGCTTGACCAAACACTGGGCATCATTACCTGGCCAAGTTGACACATGAATCTAACCAGCACAGTGAGTAAGTTATGTATATTAAGTGAAATGTATTTCCTACTCATGGTAATTTCTAGGACTTCTTTTTTTGGGTATAAGCTTTTTAAAGAAATTCAAATCTCATATCAGGCAAGTGAAAGGGCAATATTCTGGACAAAGCTTTTAATAGACTATTGTGTTCTGGATAAATATAAATAAGATCCCTGGATAAATGCATTTGGAAAAATAATGAAAGAAAAAGTCATAAAATGGTGCAAGGGAATTACTTCATAGGAGCATTGAACTTAAGGGAATTTAACTATATGCCCACAAAGAGAAAAGGAGGAAAAGAAAATATATCTACATAAGGAATATAGGCCATTTTGTCCTCAATTCCATTTTGGGGGTGTACTCTAAGCACTGAATTCAACTAAGTCTGAGAAAGTCATTACAGTTATGCCCAGAGCTTTAGAATAAGTGTGTAAATGGTTTAAAGTTTCCCAGGCCATAGATAAGAAAGTAAAGTCTATCGCTCAGGTAGTCAGGAGAGAGGCAAGTGCTGGCATCAGTCACATTCTTGTAGTAGGCAGTGGAGGATTAATGGAGGGTCATAGAGAATCACTAAAGAAGAATTAGATAAATTCTAAAGAATCGATGGATTTATTTATGTGTGTACACCACACCATGTATATAGTATTTTATATGTGGTTTACTGAAATGTTCAAGCATAATTTGGATATACAGAATTTATGTTTAGGGTCAACCTTTGAGCCTGGCCTGAATGTGAGATACAACTTCACTGTAAAAACATATTCTTGAAATTGTCTATTCATTTTGTATATGTAACATGTTACTAGCAGAATGAATTAGGAATGAATAAGAACTAGCATTTGCTAGGTTTCTTTCACGTGTTGAATAAACTACAGTTGAATTGGAGCCAAGAAAAGGTAAGAGAACAAGATGGTGTCAATGAAAATAATAGAAGATAAGACCTCACAAGTTTACCTCATTAAGGTGCAGATAATTGTTTGTGGGGTAGAAGTAGAGACAATTCATTAAGAATATGGTATTTGAGCACTCTCTAGAAATATAAATAGGAATTAACCAGATGGACAAAGGCGGCAAACAATAGAACTACTCAAACGACTGTGCAAACCACAGAGAACAACAAAATGCAGAGGGAAATGGTGTGTCTAATTTTGTTTCTATATATTGATGCTTTTTTCCTTCATAGCACATTTTCATGTATTTTAAATTATTTATTATCCAATCTATCATATACACCCTCAATATTTAGACCATTGCTTGGAGTATAGCAGGTGTGCAATTAAAATTAACTGAATGTATCATAAAATTTCTTATTTGACATCTTAATTTAAGCTTAAATTTAGATATCCCTTCATTATTTTTCTTACTGTAATGCAATACTGATAACATTGCCTTTTCTGTCACATTCTGTCTCTTTCCCCATGATTTCTACTACTCTTTGAATCAGGACCATGACTCTTATCCTTTGCTCTAAGGCTAATCTAAAGAAAGGACTCATTTTTCTTTCCTATTGCTATGACTCTGCTCAGTCAAAATCAGATATACAATCCAGAGTCAAGACGACAAAGTAAAGCTATTAAGAAAAAGAAAGAAATATGGACTTCAATCATATTTCCAGGCTGGGTGTAAAATAGGGAGATCATGATCGATGTAAAGTCTTCAAGTAGGATAGGGTCAGAGGAACAGAACATGGGAATCGAATTGTCAAGCTGAGGTTAAAAGCAAGAACTATTGGAGAGATATAGAAGGTCACACTTTAGGAAAGTAAACACTGTCATAAGTAAGAAGAAAAGAGGGACCTCAAAACCTGGCTATTAAAGGGTAGCATTTCTTTTGTCTTTACCCTGATGACAGATTCTTCCAGTCTCAAATATTCTCATAATAAGATCTCCTTCTGGATATCTTACTTCTCCTGCCCTTCATTCTCAACCACACCACAACATTTCTCCAGGAATCAGTATCTAAGGGATCTGTGGATTATCATCTCATCATTTACAGTCTTCCAGACTACCCCTAACTCCTGACACATACCTTATGCTTTCCTTTCACCGAAAGCTCTCCAAAATAATGCAGCCTTCCCTGGGGAAATAGGGGGAAAGCACAAGTATCTTTCTTTCCCTTGTGTTTATATACATCTAATAATCCCATTCAGATCCAAAGTACATATTCTTTCAGTGTAAATAGTTCCTATCCTTTCTTTAAACATCCTTATTATTTATTCTAGGAATGTTTTTTTTTTTTTTTATTTTTAAAGTTCAGGTCTGTTTAGTTTTCTTGGCACTTAACTCTGAGAGTAAAAGCACTTAGAGACTGAAAATTCTTAGGCAGACTCTGAACCTTCCTGACTTCTCTGTGAAATGTGCATATTTGACTACACCATGGCCCATAGCCTTTCTTTTTATAGAGTTCATAGTTATCATTTAAAATACGTGGCAGAATGTTAAAAACTTTTCTCGGCTACAATTTCTGTAATTACAAAAGCAACAAAAACAAAGCAACAACAACAAAAAGAAAGAAAAAAAAAACAGTAGCAATGGGTATAAGGATTTTTTCAAAAGCTTATCAGAAATCTGAGGCCCATACATAGAAATGTTGATGAAAAGAATAATTGTTTCCATATCACTACATTCATGAAACAAACTATTATTCTTCCAAATACTATGAATTTGCTTCAGCTTAAAACAGGAATTTCATACAATCCCAGACTAATTTTCTCCAAACTTTGAAGGTGGTTATTTTTTTCCTTTTAAAAGGTCCCAACACATTTAATAGCCCAATCATAAACCTAGCAAATTTGTAGATTCCCCTTGCTTTTGACCTCCAAGTGTGAGAGGACAATCATCAGGTTCCTGAGAGCAGTTTTTCACCACAGGCTAACAGGCACCCCTGGCCTTTCCTTTTGAATTTTTTCTCCTTTTCAAATGGGCAGTTCTTACCCATTCATTCTCTGGTTGTTACACATTTTTAATGATTGGTTTTCCCCACTATTATTTTGGACAATTACATTTATCATGAGAAATTAATCCTTGAAGGATCAGTGATGCATGTTTTTCTCATGCCCTCCAGAACTTTTATTCATTTTCCACTTGACATAAAGTGACCTGTGAACTCATTTAAATCCTCCTTTGCTTGCTCGCAGGAGCAGTGATGCCCAGTTAGTTGTCAGTTGTCGGTCAGGAGTGTGGTCTGTAGAGGCACAGCCACTGAGTCCCAGGGACCACTGCCTGTCAGGCAGGTCCACACAAACCAGGAATGAAAGCGACCACCAGCATACCTTTAGAAACCTAAATAACGTTTGTCAAGGTGGTGTGTCTACCTTCTGTGAGGCCAGCTATACAAACCTCTGTGACATGTATCTTAGTGTAAAGATAGAATTAGAACAAAGAGAACTGTGAGGGGAACAGTTTGCCATTTGGGACATTTCCTCTTTCTATCTGAAGGTCCATTTCCTTTCTTTCTTTGTGCTCTACCATGAAAGTTATCTTCTGGTCCTCAGGTGCTGCCTGTATATCCCATTCCACTATACTCTGATATATCATGTGACTCCTGTCTCTGGAGAATTTAATGAGAAATGAGAGAACAAATTATGTTGTAATGGTAGAACGATAGGCAACTGAGATCGTTGACTTAGGGAATGCTTATGATGCCAAGCACAGTCATGAGTACTGAGAAGAGAAGAATGAGACACAGACGCTGTCTTCAACGAGTGCATGGTCCATTAGGTAGGTTCAGCATGGTCTTACCACCTGAAATCATTCTTCAGGGAATGAGCTTCTTGAAATCACCATGGTGCCTGAGATTACAGTCTCTGAATCTGCTACAGATGTGGAGAAGCCAATGGAGATCACAGAGAAACTGGGGCAAGCAAGATACAATCACTGCACATTGTCTTGGTCAAGATGTAAAATGACATACAGTAATAGAATGGTCACATATGCATTCCATGTAGATAACTCTGAAAACCATATTTCTCTTAGTTGTATTTTATAAAATTCTTTATTCAGTATAATTTATTTGTTAACATGGACTTGAGCTTTGCTGTTGTGAGATTCTTGAGAACAAAGACAGTGCATTTTATTTCTTTTCTATAGTCCCAGTGCACAGTGTAGTGCCTGAAAACAATAGGTTTTTATTAACTAATATAATTATTGAATAAATGAAAGAATGTGGATTTTTTTCTTTAATGCTTCCTATTATTACAGCTGAAGATCCTGGTGTTACAAATGCACCTATCAAGTTGAGCTTGAATGTAAGTCAAAAACCTACTTCTGAATGTTTGAGATTACGTACTCTTGAAGGTTTCAAAGGTAACCAGTAATGCAATCTGCAGTCACCTGCTTTCCGTAAAAATAAAGCTGGGCTAAGAGACAAAAGACTACAGTGAAATTAATGCTAACATTATGGAATTTTTAATTTAAAACATCTTAAATATAATTGAGTTTAAACTTTCGGACCCATCCCCAACTTCTTTCCCTAAATCAGGAGCCATTGGATATTTTGGAAGACAGAGATATGTCTAAAATAAAAAATACGTATGAGCATGTAAATTACATGTAATTATGCTCTCAAGAGGAACAGATTTAGTAAATACATGCAATGGTCTGTTTGAAAGGGAACTATGGCTGGGCAAAGACAATGGTTACCTCACCAAAGGGCAGCCAAGTGATAATTCATCATAAAAAAAGCCATTTAACTAACACCAATTTTAAGTCCATTTCTAAATAGATAGCTCAAAAGAAATAAAAGTGATGGGTCAAAGTTGACTAGTACTTTTCTAAAATGGATCTATTCTTTAGATTTTTTTTCATTTGAGAATTATCTAAATTACTATGAATCATACATTCACTTTTACTTTTTTTCTGTTAAAAAGTAATTCCTTCACCTCAAATGGCATGCATTTGCTCTTTCATAATGCAATGAAATTTAGTCAGTCTTAGGAAATCTTTAATAGAGTAAAGAAAAATGTCTTGTGTTATCCATTTAACTTCCTGTTTTTTAAGATGTGTTTTTATACTCTTTTTCAAGTTCCATTATGTAATTTTTATATTTCATATAATAGATTAACATTGTATTCACTTTTTAAAATTTATTTATTTATTTATTTATTATTTATTACATATCCCCCCCTTTATGCTTGTTCTTGCTCTGTTCATT
>PVKH010045724.1:0-10466 GCA_004027955.1 Chaetophractus vellerosus
TGGCTCACAGCATAGACATCAATATTAAGGGCCCATCAGTGTACCATCCTCCTTCACCAGTCATTGCCGCTGCACTTGGGGGACTGTTTCTGATTCATTAGAGAATGTAGCAGAGCTTTCCAGGATGGAAATTCAAGAATCTCTCAGTTATTGTGTGAATCTCCACCCACTGTGACAATGCCCTGTGAACATTTGAACATATTTATATACTTTGTATATATGCCCAGATGAACTTCCTCCCATGTATCCCCCATCACTGACACCCCACACTAATGATCCTTCCCTGCCCCAGTTGTTACCTTTCTGTGATCCCAAGCTTCTTCAAAAATGAAGCCAATAATATAGGCCATTTTATATTGTCATGTGTCATGCAGAACTGTATGGGAGAGAGGGTGGTCTACAGTCTGAACCATGATCCATGCTTGATGGCAAAGCCCCAAAATGTGTATATCTATTACAGGTGTTGTGCCACACTGATGAAGGATGTATATGTGGAAGGTTGTGGGAGGTGTGGGAGGGTGGCATATGGGTACTCCTAAAATTTCTGTGTAACATTTATGTAATCAATGTATCCTAAAAAAATATGTATATATAAAATTTTTTAAAAATTAACAGAACTGAAAAAAAATGAAACTAATAAAATAGCCAAATACAATTAATAGGAAAATGAAATAATAATGATAGGTTTAAGGATAAAAAATAAAATACATAAAAATTTCAACAAACTAAAAATAAAATTAAAAGATTAGGATATTAAACATAGTGAAAAATATTTAAAAAGATTTTTTTGACATTTTGCCTTTCATCACTATAATACCTGTTGTCCTGTGTGTACAGTGACATTTTCTTCCATTTATTCCCCAGTGTCTAACTTTTTCATTTCCATTTTTTAAATCTCCATTATTGTAATTTTTGTCCCCATAATTTTTTTGTTATGTTTCTTTTTATACTTTTTAATTCTTATTTTTGCTCACACATTGTCTTCTTAGTATCCTATAAATCTATATCCACCATTAGTTTATTTCTATCTATATTTGCCTTCATCTCCTTGAATTGATTGAGGAGATTTGTTTGAACCTCTTTGATTAGTTGTTCCAAAGTTTGTGTTTCCACTGAAGTTTTAATTTGTTCCTCTGACTGAGCCATATCTTTCTGTTTCTTAGTACAGCTTATAACTTTTTGTTTATGTCTGGGCATCTGATTATTTTGATGTGTTAAGGCTCTTTTTTGATGCTTGGTCCAGCTTATACTGGACCTTTAAAGTAGCCCATGTTTAACTGTTCAGGTTTTCTCAGGTCTTCTACACCTGATTCTTGCCCTGGATATTCAGTGCAACTTTAAAGATTGTCCTTTTATGTGCAATTGTTTCACCTCCAGGAGTAAGCTACCTTTCCTCCGTCACTCAAATCCCTTAGGATTCTCTGGGAATCCTGATCTGTTCTGTTAGTTTTTGTGCAAAATTTTCTCCCCAGCTCCTACGATTTGTTTAACATCTCTCCATCACTTAATGTCCTATTTTTATTATAGTTTTCATTTCTGGGATCCATCCTACCTTTCAGCTGATCAGTCCCCCTTCCTTTTTTATGCGAGGTTTTTCTGCCTGGGGAACCAGATGGAGTCAATCCAAAAAGATCCATTCTTTTTCCATTTAGGTGATCCACTTAGGTGAACCAAACTTGACTTGGTTCAAGTTACATAAAAACTTAATATTACAATTTTAAATTAGATTAAAATGTTTATTATAAATACCTATTGGATTGGATTGTTATATAACTAAGCTTTCCTCTTTTCTTCTAGTATTTTGAAGGCAATTCAGATGCCTCAACAATAAAAGAGAATCAGTTTGACCCACCTATCATGACTAGATATATTAGGATCTATCCAACTAAATCTTATAACAGACCTACCCTTCGAATGGAGCTCCAAGGTTGTGAGATTAATGGTAAGGAACAAAGATGCATTATTTTCTTGCTGTCTCTCAGAGAATCAAGATTTGGGAGGAATGGGAGAATGGGTGGAATTTTTAGTTCTCTTTAGTGATTTAGGCTGCTATAAAAACTGCTGTAAAGCAGAGGTTCCACTCACAGAAACTCTCACTGTGATCTAGACTAAGACTGGATCTACCAGCCAGGGGGCAGATACCACCTCTCTGAACAATGCCTTGATGATATGGACACCACCCTGACCCTACAAGGAAGGGCTCTAGCTTGGTGTTACCTTCATCAACCCATTTTCAATAAGAATTAGCTAAGACTCAAACTAGATTTGAATTTTCTAAAGTCTTCCAGGTCACTCAGACTTTAATGTAATGAAAGTATCTAACAACATTACAGTCATATATTAAGTGTTCAATGAACGATTTTGAAATCGAAATTTGCTTCCCAACTTCCTAAAACCATGATTGTACCCTACATGCTGTTTCACACCCTGTATACCCAAGCATTTTGTGTAGGCTGCTATTTTTCAAGAATATGACCAAACAAATCTGGGCAACCATAAATGACAATAATAAAATTCTGCTATATATAACAAGGATGTTTGAGAATTTTATCAACCATTCACCTTCTCTGATTCTTAAAGCAGTGCTTTCTAATATTTTTCACTTCAAAGCACAGAGAAAACAATATCTGTATAGCAATCTGGATAAAAATATGAAACAATCAATCCAGTGTTTGGTTGACCTAGACTCCACCTGGCCACCCAAGGGCTAAAGGGGAGGGATCACTATATAGGCACCCCTGAAACTTGCTATGGCATGCACACCTGTTGAGGAGCTAGACTGCCTTCTCTCAGAGTGGAGGGAAGAAGTCATAACTCAGAACAGAGAAAGTGGCTGATCTCCAGAATCAGTTTCTTATCAAAGCAGATAATGGCACAATATACCCTTGTCATTCATGAGGGAAATGGATATGGGCATTTTTACAATGCCCAGATAGCAAGGTGCTTAACATTTCCCACACAAAATTAAAATTTATATAGGCAAATTCTTGAAACAGCATTTCTTGAAACAGTTCATAAATCGTTGTGCTTTTTTTTCTTTACATATGGTATATGGTATAAATGGTAGATTTGTTCAGTTCTCAGAGTGAAACTACCCTAAAATATGACATTCAAATCTTTTAATGTACTAATATCTGCTTTCCACCCAAGAAGCATTATTTTTTATCTCTTCATTTTTTATATATTTATATAATTAGCATTAAGAGTTGGCTCTTCTTTTCCCAAAAACAGGAAGGTGTTACCACTTCAGAAAAAGTTCTGCATGATTTACTAGAGAAAGGTGTTACAAAGATGTTGGTGTGCAGTCAACAAGGCTTGCTTACTAGCTATGCTTCTTACTGAGTGTAAGGTCTTGCTGCCTATGACATTCAAAGTCACATCTTGGTGGTACATAATTAATCACATTACTTTTCTCTTGACAGGATGCTCCACACCACTGGGTATGGAAAGTCGAAAAATAGAAGACAAGCAAATCACAGCTTCTTCATTTAAAAAATCTTGGTGGGGAGATTACTGGGAAGCCTCCAATGCCCGTCTCAATGCCCAGGGTCGTGTGAATGCCTGGCAAGCCAAGGTGAAATGCCCCTATGAGTGGCGTTCACCTAGCCCTCCAAAAGGAAACTACAGTGAACATGGGGGTCAGGGAAGCAGGAATATTTTCTCCTGTTTTTGTTGATGAGGCTTCTAAGTCCCCAAGTCTAGGATATATGTTGACTTCATAGCTTTAACTCTAAACTTTGGCTCAGAGAACAGACTTTTAAAAAAAATTTTTTTATCATTTCTGTAGATCTAGATCTAGTCTTGATGTAGACCAGGGGTGGGCAAAAATGTTTGTAATAGTCCAGATAGTAAATGTTTTAGGCTTTGCAGACCACATATCCTCTGTCATAACTACTCAACTCTGTCATTATAGCAGGAAAGAAACCAGCCATAAATAATATGTTCATCATGCATGGCTGTGTTCCAACAAAACTTTATTTACAAAAACAGGGCCATAGCTTGCCAACTCCTGATTTAATCAACTTACTTTAAACAAACCATTTAGGAATGCAACATCTCTCTTGTTTTTGCAATCAAGCAATATTTTTCATCTTCTTAAAAGTGTGATTTAAATTTTGTTCCTATTGTTTGAGAGCTTTGTGACATCCCTTGGGAAAATTGTTAAGATGCTGCAACCAGTTATAAATCTGTGGTCTACGTTTACCTTCCAGAGAGTTATATTGTCCCTGATGTTAGCCCATTGACTAATTCAAGTGATTTAATTTTAAGGTAACTTTTAATAGTTGACCCACTTTTGTTGCACTCATCACTCTGTAAGGGTAACTTTACAAAACCTCAAGCTAACTTTATTTATTTGTTTGTTTGATTGTTTGTTTTTTGAGGTGCTGGGTATTGAACCAGGGACCTCATACGTGCAAAGCAGGTGCTCAACCACTGAGCTACACCTGTTCCCCCAAGCTAACTTAATCCAGTATGCCTATTTTCTATCTTCCTCTCTCCCTCCCTTAAGATAAGTATACTGGAGTTCCCTGGACCTCCAAAGCATTGCAGGTCCTACCTGAAATCAGGCCACCAGAAAAGAAAAGAGAATCATGGGGCTAGTGACGTAAACAGAAGAATTCGGACCACACACACTGATAGTCTTGGGAACAGATGTCTATGTGTTGAAACGCATGTCTGGTCCATCATAGAACCACAGAATGTTAGGGCTGCAAGACACTTTACAAAGTATCTAGTCCAGAATTTTCCTTTTCTGTATAAATGCACAGGAGATTAAGTAATTTTAGCTTAGTCTGGTGGCAAAACCAGAACTGGAACTCCATTCTTCTGGTAAACTGGCCAATGCTCCTTCCACCATTTGAGACAGGCCAAACACCTCATTTGGCAATTTTGCAGAGGGAGAAACTGAGGTATTAAAATAATTTAAAATAATGCTATATTGTATTATAGTTAATTTATATTATATAAATAAAATAAAAAATTAAGAGACAGAGGATGTCATCCAATTTGTTCCCAGATGTCTTTTTGGATCTGCTCATGGTGTAACGCCTCCATTTCACAGCTCTTTTATTCTTCTGTAAAAGACCTTTTCATCTTTGTGAAAAAAGCCCCAAAGATGAAATGCCAATTTTAATTTTTAACACTGTGATTTTAATACCGGGAATTCTAGATCAGAAATATTTGTTTCACTTAACCTCCCATTAGTATAAAATGCCTGTAATAGGCTCTCCTTAGAGAGGCTGAAAATCTAAGCCAGGCATATGCAGGCACACATGTAGATGCCCGTCTCTCTGTGACTAAAGTGCTTCTACCTCTTCTTATGCCTACAGAAGTCCTCTGGGTACCGATTTTGTGTCACTGGCACAAACTTAATTTGAAGAGACACTCAGATAACAAAACCCAGACATCATTCTGTGTTACAAAATTCACAAAAAAATTCTCTAATACAGTCATTTTAATTCAATTAATTTGTTTTAAAAATACATATAGCATATAAATATATGTATACATATATGTTTATATATGTACACATACACATATTGAGGAAACACATACCGATGTTTATTATTTCATATAGGATTAAATGAAATTTTGGGGAATGATAAATCTCCCAAAGGTGACAGTTTATCTCAGGTAACTCTAAAATTTAATTATTCTCATCCTCCTTCTCCAACTGTGTATCACCAAACATGGGATTAGATGAAGTCTAAGGAATCTTGTTAAGCCAGAGATATTACAATTACTGTGCTATGTGTCAAGCCCTAAGTGTGACTTTATCAGATCTCTCAACTACTTTATTTAATTAAAATATCAGAGAAGAAGCAATTGGACTAAGTTTCCTATTTGACATTAGCAGTAGAAGGAAAAGAAAAGTTGGGATTTTTCCATATAGATTTTCCTATAACCACTAGCATCCACTATGTGCAGCTGGTCTTAAGAGGCAGAGCAATAAATATGTACAGGGCCTTCCTTATTCATGGAATTGGTGATGTCACATCTGGAATGGTATTATATTCAGAAGAGTGCTTCTGTTTTTTTTGAGGTACTGGGTATTGAACCAGGGACCTCATTTTATTATAGTGGTTTAATTTATTTGTCAATCAGGCCAGACCACTATAGATCCAATAAATATCATGCAAGACTATTCAATGGCTAAAAATGTACAACAGAGAATCTGTGTACATTTGGTATTTGAATTTGGAAAGGACCTAGGAAAATTATATGGATGAAATATTATGTCTATAATTTGGGGTTAAATATGGGAGTAAAGATGAAACAAAGATTGGATATGTACTAATTCTTGAAGCTGTCATGGGTACATAGGGTTTCTTATATCATTCTCTATGCTTTTGCACATGTTGGAAATTTTCTAAAATCGAAATTTAGAGAGAGAGGAAGTCATCCAATTCTTTCCCAGAGGACACTTCAGTAATATTCTGATAATATTTGAACAAACTTGCTTAAGAGAATAATACTCACAGATAATTTAGCAATTTAGTCTATTTTCTCAAGTAAAATTCATTCATTCAACAGATATTTATTGAGCACCAACTGTATGCCAGGGAGTGTGGTGGGTACCATGTCACAAGGAGAAATGAGCCCCTGCCCTCAAAAAGTAAGGGATATAAACAAGTAAAAAAATGATTATTGTACAATGTATGATAAGTACTCCAAAAGAAATGTATATACATGTTGTAGTGACAAACCAGAAGGGGACATAAGAGGTTTCATGGAGAAGTGAATTCCTAAAGGATGAGACGGTAAAAATTCAGTCTGAGTTCTATGCATTTCTGAGCCTCTTAGCCTTAAAAAAAGAAAAAACAGTGTTCTTAACATCCATCTTATCTATGTGTTTTCTTTTTCATGTTCATAGGCAAACAACAACAAACAGTGGCTACAGATTGATTTGCTCAAAATCAAGAAGATAACTGCAATTGTAACACAGGGCTGCAAGTCTCTGTCCTCTGAAATGTATGTGAAGAGCTTCACCATCCACTACAGCGACCAGGGAGTGGAATGGAAACCTTACAGGCAGAAATTCTCCATGGTGAACAAGGTACGGGGTGGCATCTTGGCAAAAGGAAAACAATTCAGAAACCGTGATGTGATTAAAGTAATAGGATCTTGTATTTGCAATAGCTCTTTGCATTTGACAAAAATGCAGACATGCACCCCATCTTTTAGTCTTCCAAATCCTAGCTCTGTGGATGCCTGGTCTTGGGACAAGGAATATGCACATCATCTTTCTGCTTTGATGGAGCCACCTGTGAAATAGTGAGAATAAAACACTAGGGAATGATGTGAGGTTTAGTTCACACCAACTGAGAATAATGATAAAGGGGTCCAGAAAACCTTCCACTGTGGAATTATATCATATTAGCTTCACTTTTATATACTTGTTATTCGTGAATGATCAAATATCTAAGGTCATAAACTTTTCTGTGTCATATTTTTATTAAGTAGAAAACCATTGGTATCCTTACTGATAGTGAGACTGAGTTTCCTGCAAAATGAACTTACTTCATTACACTGCAAAATTACTGTACTTACAAGTTATGTGGTTTAGTAATCCTACCAGAGGCTAAGCTAAGGAGATGTGCCTAATATTCCAAGAATGGGAATTGGAAGGGGAGTAGGCTGAAGGGAGTAGGAGGGAGAGAGAATATTTATTAAGTGCTCATCATATGCCCAGGCTTATCTCAAAGAATTAGAACCTATTTCTCTCTGGCATTTTTCGTTTGTTTGATTGGTTGGTTTGTTTTTCACCATACCAGGATGTACTCATAGTAGAGTAAGAAGAATCATTATTGTTGTCATGAGAAAATCCTGAGTTAGCTTCTGCTGTGCGTAAATCTTAGGGAACTTGCTGGGGATGCAAAAAGAAAATTAAAAAGAAAAAGAAAACAAAAAAGCATAAAACACAGTTTAATTTAGGATATAGGGCTAAGACCTAAGGGAAATAAAAACACATGGTCTCATCTTAGTTTAAATGTTAGTAATAGCTAACATTTATTGGTACCCACTATCTGGTACTTATTAGTTACCTAACATGTTTACAGGCATTTTTCTATGCATCAGCTTCTGTGAGGTAAAATTTTATTATCCCCATTGGCCACTGAGGAAATGGGGATTGAGAATATAAGTAACTCGCTCAAAGTCACACAGCTACAAAGCGATTCAGGGCAGAGACAGTTTTGTACCTGCTTCAAAGCACCGTGTCAGATTTCTTTATTTTAACCTAATTCAACTCAGATCACAGGTGAGGTGAAATCTCTAAAGAAGTCTGTCTGGCATTTGATTTCATAATTTATTGGAGACCATCTCTATGAGAGTGGCATATGTGTTCTTTGCTGTGCTCAGTTTGAACTAAGAGGATAAATTATCTGTAAGTTTTTTGTACTCATCATGCCAAAGATTTTCTCATATTTTGCTTTCAGATTTTTGAAGGAAATAGTAATACCAAAGGACATGTGAAGAACTTTTTCAATCCACCAATCATTTCCAGGTTTATCCGCATCATTCCTAAAACATGGAATCAAAGCATTGCACTTCGTCTGGAACTCTTTGGCTGTGATATTTACTAGAATTGAATATTCAGAAGACAGGAAGGACTCTTTAAGACGTCATGCCATTTAGAGTTGGCACTGTATTTTATAGCTATTTTAAATGCTAATTTTCTACTATTTCTTTTTTCTATTAAAAAATAAAATTTAATATAGAAACTTACATGGTATAACTACCTTGCTACCATTAAGTGAGATGGCAGCTATTATTTCTGCATTAATTTGAATACACATGGGAAAATAATCAAGAACCAACAAGAAAATAGTTTCTTTCACAATGCTTAAAAATTATATGTAAAGTAATATTCATGTGTTTAGCATATTTCATTATAGCTCTTTTAGATTCTATATACATTAATAAAAGAGATATCGCTTTAAAATCATTTATGGATCTGGATAGCTTTCGTTCCTACATTTAAAAAAAAAAAACAACTGTGATTTAAGAGCAAAGGAAACAAACATTTTTAAATGGTTTGTTTTCCTTGACAGTTGAGAGTAACAAGCTCACCATATGGAACTATGAGTGCTTAAAATATCCTTATATAACGATGATTTTTCTGACCCTCCATGAGTAAAGGTACAAGTCAGCACGTTTTCAGTAGTCACGTTGGACTTGTAAATCTGGCCTGGTTTGCATACACTGATGTTCAAGGTTAGGGATGACTAAAGCCATGGAACAGAACCAAAATAACCATGGGAGAACTGAATGTGTAACCTTGGCTTCAATCCAGCTGAAAACTACCTGGTGCACTGTTTGAAAACAGGTTCACCTAAGGGAAAGCTAATACCTGTAAAACAGAGCATTGGAACTGTTGGGCCAAATACAGCCAAATACAGCTGTTGGGCCAAATACAGCCAAATACAGCTGCTCCTGCTAGTACTGGCCTCTGTACAAACTGGCAAGCAGTTGAAGTTTGCTTTCAGGGCTTTTCTCTGTGGCCCCAACTTCCTCCTTTCCCTTTCCACAGCAACTTCCTCTTTCAGCACCCCTTTCCCTGGGAACTTGGCACCCAATGGTTCTACAGATTTCGCGGGACTTCGAGGCCTTTGGGCAATCTTAAAGTCACATGAGACTGATGGTCACTACTTAAGCTATCTATTTTTGTGTAACAAACAACCCTAAAACTTAGTGCTTAAAACAACAAAACTTTTATTCTCCCTCACTAGTCAGTGGATTGCTTGGGCTTCTCTAGGAAGTTCTGCTCCATGTAGTTCTGACTGGGCTGCAGTCATTTGTGGTGTCCTCTGGGTTGGAATGTCCAAGGTGGCTCATCGGCACAGCTGGCTCTTTGGCAGTGATGGCTTGAAGGCTTGGCTCAGATGGGAGGCTGGGACAGCTGGAACTCTCTCTTTCTGTGTAGCTCAAGGCCTCTCACTCTTTGTATGTCCTCTCCATGTAGACTCACCAGCAGGTTAGCCAGACTTCTTATAAGTCAGCACAAGCTTACCCGAAAGTGTGAAAGAAGAAGCCACCGGGTTATCTAAAGGCCTCGAACAGACTCAGTACGACTTCTACCTCACTATTGATTAAAGCAACCCCAGGGTCCACCTACTTTTAAGGGCAGGGAAAAAGAATTCTACCTTTCATGAGGGGAGGGGAGAATGACAGATAATTTGTCATCATCTGTAATCAACCTACAAATTATATTCTTCCCAGCATGCAAATATACTCACCCTCCCAAGGCCCCCAAAAGTCTCACCCCACTGTGGCATCAGGCTCAAAGTCCAGGACCTTCTCATCTATAGGGTCGGGCATGGCTGAAGACCAGTATCAAGAGACAAGTTATCTGCCCCACACCACCACCACCACACACCCAACGAATGAAGAAACAGGGACGGGGAACTAGAGAATTACGTGTTCAAAGAGGGAAGTGGGGTAGGTGAGAGGCACATAGCAGTGAC
>PVKH010045725.1:0-10477 GCA_004027955.1 Chaetophractus vellerosus
ATGGGTTCACAAGGCTTGTCTTGAGACCTGCTGATTATTATGCAAATGTTTAATTTCAAGCATCATAAATATCCTCATTAGTCCACCTAATTCTTACCTATAGTCTTTCAAACCTGTGATACCATGCTATTTTCACTCCTCAAAATCAAGTCACTTCAGATCCTGGCTCACTGCATCTACCATTTGATAGCTTTGAATTTCTTCTGAAGTGAATTTTCTTCCTAGTGCTTGTTTTGGGAGCTTCATCCCATTCAGAGTGTGGAATTCTGTATCGATGGAGGGGAGCAGGGAGTCTGATTCTTTCAGATTGTTAAAAATGGAAGGTATTCATAGCAGACAGATTGTAATGGTCTATAAAAGTGGCGACACATTCTGAAAACTAGTAATTGAATTGCTGTCCCTGTAGACAATTATTGGAATTAAGCAAAGTTAAGATTTACATTCTCTTCAAAACCCTTCGAAAACAGCTCTGAATGAAACTATGTACTGGTAAAAACTGCTTTTTTTAAGAAAAAAAAAAGGAGGTACAACTTGTCAAAGATTCAAACTCATTCCTTTAGGGATAGCTTAATTGCACAAGCTTTATGCTAATATTATTATATTAAAGACCTGGCAGCTTTACAGGCATCTTAAACTTGTACATACAAGTTCAAAATACCCTATTTCAATGGCCCAGCGTTAGGCTAGGAAAGCATTTCAGACAATGCCAACTTGTAGTAATGCCCACCTTTTAATTTTTTTAACCTATGGGCAGCTTATAACTTATGGTTTCATGTGAATTTGCTTAACAAATGTGAATGTGATTAGTTACAGCCTTCCAAAAGGCAAACCTGTGTTCTTTGGTATCATGGATGCTGTCTACCAAATGGACAGGCTTCCAAAGCCTGTGGAGCTCATCTTTGCTGGGGGGGGGGGGGGGGGGGAGTGTGGGGGGGTTAATTATCCTTGTACTTGGCATGAATTCCACTCATAGCATATCGTCAGCAACATAGGAGTTGAGTTATAAATATCCAACATTCATACAAGGGCTTAGATATACAAGTATCTCAAAGGGCATAGATTCACGAGTCATAATGGAGTGTAAGAAAGAGGGTAAACAATGTAATGAAGATAAACTAAGCCATCATTCTTACACACTATGGAGTGCTGGAAACGATGTAACTCTCCTCTTGACTGAAAAAAAAAAAAAGCTTTGAAAAATGTTTGTAAGGACAGGACAATTTGAATCAAAGGTAATCACTTTTATTAAATGAAAAACAACTGGGCATTTGATAGATGTTAAAATAATAGCCAGAGTTGCACTTACGTGGAATTTTGGGGGTGGGGTAGGAGAGCTGAGAAGAGTTTGAGTTGGAGGAAAGGTACCACCTGTCAATCTTTTGCTAACCAAGTCCAAATAGGTGGGTGAAGCCTTAGAGGACCATGTCAGGATGAAAGTAATTGTATTCTATGCTTTTTTCCAGGATCCTATCCATGGGAAAATATATTTTCACTATCAAAAAGTGATATAATTTGCCAATTGAGAATCATTGGCATCATTATTAATCTTCACACATTATTTACTGATAGCCACAAAGATGTGATGGAGGCGGAGATCTAGGTAATGTTGACATCAGTGGCCAATGGTGCAATTTAGTATGCAACACTGGCACTAGGGACAGTCTTGGAGGTGGAGGAATGAGGGAAAGGGGTTCAAGAAAGAGGTGCCTTTGCTTAAGCCCCCCATCTACCAACCTAATCTTTGATTATGCCTCCCCCACTGATCCTCATGGGTGATTCATGCTTCCTGGTCAGGGGCTTTGCATTCTGAGCCTTTGGTACTGTTCATAAACATTGATGGTAGAAATCTAAGAAATTTTATATTGCCTTTGGTTATGCCTTTGGGAGACCTAGTGTTTTAGTGTGATTGGTGGGGTAGTGGGGGAAGGGACTAAGTTTCAATCTAGAGCTCAGATCTTAGACTGGGCCTGAAAATTCTTAGTTAGGCTAAATTCACAAGTTTTCTCTACTTCTGTATTTACCATCAAAGTTTGTTGAGGGGTAGAAAAGCAGAAGCAAAAAGGCCAATATGTCCTAGAACACGGTGGAATGGTCTTTAACTCCCTATTTTCCTGGCATTATAAGAAATCCTTCCTCCTCCACTGCCCCCTCCCCCCCCCCAATCACCAAAAAACCTTTTATTCCCTCCAGACTGAAACAGTATTAAGAGACAAGCATAGAAAACTGAGGTGACTTCTTTGCTGGCACTTCAAACAGATCACAATGCTGTGAAATTATCTTGGGGGTTGTTATTTCTTGAAGTTCAACATGGTTAAAGATGATTATATGACATATTCTGTTTTAAGGACTTGCTAACATCTACTGCCTCTTTTCTCCAAATGAATACAGGGGTGATATTTCTGAGTAAATAAAGGATCTGGGAAGGATGTGGCCCTGAGCAATGCTTATTTCTCATTTTCTTTCTACAGTCTAACTTCTCTGCCACTACCTCCCACATTCACCCTACCCCCACCCTCACAATTATAAGCTAACCTGAATCACCCTATTCTTCTCCAAGAGAACACACCCTATAATAGCAGTGAATCATAGGCACCCTTGCTTCTCCAGTCTCTAATGGATTTGATAAAATGCCAGGGTTGGTGGAATAAAAGACCAGAAATTTCAGACGAAGGCAGCTCTTTAGGCTCTTGCACAGTACATTATCCTGAACATTAGTTTCCAAATAAAGTTTTTAGTTGTCTAGTATGGAAAGGTATTTTGTTTTGTTTTGTTTTGTTTTGTTTTGTTTTATCACACTAATACCCTACCTGTATTTCTATGTTTTAAGTAACCATCCTACAGAGTAAGACAATCTTTCAGCCATGCCTAACAGTTAGGTCAGGGGCTCTTTCATCTTGGGGTTGAAAATAAAATCCTCTCTTGTTTATCTTGGCTAAAGAATATTAAACAGATTACCCACAACGGCCCCACTTTAGTAACAAGGCACTAGAGTCTTCAACAGTATCTACAAGTGAAGCAATTACATATTATGGAATTCTGTATAATATTTGTAGGTAATAGAGAAAAGAAATAGAAATAGTCAATTATCCTCGAAGGGAAATTTATGAAATTACAGAGACTAAACCATCTCTTCACCATGATAGGTCTACCAGATGCAACTTGAACTCATGGTAAGAGGAACCGAGAGAATAATATTTGGAGGGGATTTTCAACTTATATGTAAATGTCACAAGAAATACTTTAAATCAATTTAGAGAATTTAGCAGATTTTCTTGTGTTATAAAACTCTATCAAATCTAGCTTGTTTAACTTGTCCTTGTCATTATAAATTAATTTAACCATGGGTTTTATACAATTCCTCACCCAAATAGGTTTAATTCTAACTTTAAAAGTGTATTTTCCTATCTTTGTTTAAAAAATACCTATAGATACTAGCTATGTCTACATGACACCAAAATATTTTTCAATGCAGAAAAGCCATTGAATTACGTAGAATTCAGGTCACCTAAGATTACTGTTAAAATGTGAAAAATAAAGTTAAAGCCAAGAATTTTTAAAAAATCAATCTACTGAAGTAAAAATTTTAATTGTGGTTAAAGGGTGTGTTTATGTGTGCGTAGAAAGAGAGGAGAGAGAGAAAGTTAGAGAAAGGTGAGAGAGAGGAGAGTGTGTATTCACTATTCTTTTCATTCTTTTCTCCTTGCCATTAAAAAAAGCATAAAAAAAAACACATAAAAGATTTTAAGGTCTATGTCATCACCCCACCAACAATAATCACAGACAAGAACAGAAGAAGCATTTTACCACTCCCTGATGAATAACAACTTGACCAACAGTAGCCTTGGGTATTGAAATTTAAAAACACACACACAGACAGCCTAACTTAGGTTGATATTAATTACTATTACCATTGAATTCTATTCTTCAAATTGTTCTCTCTGTGGTAGGGTAAGGATTCTTTGACTTCTGGCTCACTGGGGCAGTATTTTTCCTTCCCTGAAAAGTTTCATATGAAATATACAATGTTCAGTGTCAGAAACACCAAACTCCTTCATAGGCCTATAGATTTCAGGCCCCTAAAGAGGTGGAAATGTTTGCAAGGCTTTATCTAAAAATACAGTGAAAACCATGGGGCAAAGCCCAGATACCTTACACTAAGTTGAGAGTGGAAGGTGGGTATGTGAAGGGAGGAAGTAAAACACTAATTTACATATGAGGAAAGCATTCATTTCTAACAATGCATGGGAGTCAGAGATGTAGGTCAACACATGCACATTTCTAAAAGACAGGTTATTCTGGGTACTTGTTGTGAAGCTCTTTGAAAATATGGCCCAAACAATCTTATTTTAATATAGTTCACATAATAATAAGCACGTTAGAACACTTGCAAGGTAAGATGTTGTTTTCCTTTATGCAGCCAGCAAAAACACAGCTTTAAGCTTAGGTTGTAAAGATAAAAAGACTTGGGAGCAGCTGACTTTAGGGAATCATAAAAACAAACCACCCTTATGCCCCAAGGTATAAAGAATATGCAGAGTCTGCAATTGTGCTTCCAGTGCCAGGACAAATCATTTTGCTTTTTTCTGTGATATTATCTGATGCCAATGGATGAGTAAAGGGAGAAATTAATGTACAGTCTGAGACCTGTGGTTTGGCAAAGTCAATAACCCCTGTATCACAAAGTCATGAGTCCTCTCTTTGACTGTGTAATCCCTTTAGGTTAATTTTTTAAAAAAATGAAAAATTAAGGAGTGGAATTTGCATTGTTAATTATATAGAGAGACTCCAACATTTCTGCTATTTATGGATTAATTTGTGAGGGAATTTTCAGACCACATAATCTTTAAAAAATAATCTGTGGCCTTACTTTGGACGGTGTGAAGGGATGAAAGAATTGAATCATTTAGGGAGTGGTGAATATATGCCCATATATGAATTAGCAACTATTGATGTGTAAACAGTTCATGCTGTTCTAGTTGCCTCTCATGAATTCTCATTTAATCCCTAGGAGGTACATACTATTATCCCCATTTTAAAGATAAGGGAATAGATACACAAAGACTCCACATTACAAGCCTCGAAAATAAAAATAGTGGAGCTAGGATTTGAACCTAGGCAATCTGACTCCAATATTTAAGTCCTTAACCACTACATTAGGTTGTCTTCATGTTCAGTATTTATACTCCACAGCTTAGGACTCAGTTACTTCCTTCTGAGTCCTGGCTACCTCTAAACCATTATTTTGGAAATTATAAATAGAAATCTTATAATCATTTTTCTGACAAATTTTACTTAGGATCTATTTTTCCTCCTTATATATGAGAAAACTTAAAGCAGCATTAAAGAGCTCAGTTGTTAGTAGAGACGATACCAACGTTTAAAATTGTCATTCATTAGGAAGACTGAAAACACTGGCTCCTTAAATTTCTCAACTTCAACTTGACTCAGAAATTACTCAGCTCTTGCCCTAACCCAGTGCACCACACAATTCAGTTAACTTTTTTTGTTGTTGTTGCCTAGCAACAGTTGATCCCAACACAGGAAAGGAAGAGAATTATTATAGACTAAGGATGCTGCTACCAGTTATTCAGCAACGGCCAGATCTGCCTCAAACATCTGAATTCCGGACCAATACAATCTTAGTGACTGTTCTGCTTCCTGTATTGCACAACAAATTTCGTTTGGTTAGATTTTCTCTCAGATTTGAGGAAGATTTGAAGCCAGGCTAAGGGATACAAATTTTACGGTAGATACAGTATTAAAGTAGAAAACGTGGTGACGAGACTACCACCAGGATGGCGAAAGCACAGAAGGTTCGAAATTAGTTGGCAGTACGCTGAAGCTATTGGATAAATGTTTACTGTTGGGTTCCCAAGAAGTCATTTAACCTAAAACTACTTTCTAGGTCTCTGCCTTTGAAGAGTTTACAAACTGTAAGCTTAACACATAGCTGTGTAGCTACGTAACCCGTCAGCACTTCGCTGAGCGAAGAGACTAACGAGAGGAAAGCAGGAGAATGGGGTGGGGCCGGTGAAGAGCACTCGCCCAGGCTTGCTTCACAAACACTCAAAAACCAGGAAGCGGGAAGGCAAGGCGATTGACGATAAGAGAAAGAAAGAGAATCTGAGGAAGGAAGCTCGCCTCCCTCAGGAACACTTAACACCTCTGGACCTCAGCCCTGCCCACCCCGACACCACCGCGAAGCTCGCGGCCTAGCGCGCGTAGTGTCGCTGCTCTTAAGCGCCGGGCGGAGCAGGGCAGCCTGCGCCACTCAACCCAGCCAATCAAGCGTCTGTTCCACGGTCCCGCCCTTCGGGGGGGGGTGGCTCGCAGCCGCGCGTGCGCAGTAGCGCAGCTCTCCCTCGCCGGGCGGAACAGAGGAGCGCGCGCCAGTCAGCACAGCCAATCACGTGTCTTTCCTGCATCCCGCGCGGCTCCGTCCTAGGTCGCTGGGGGATTTTCGGCCGCGGAGGCGCGCGCTTTCTGCGTACCCTGGGAATGGCGGAGGGTGGTAGCGTGTTGGATCGGAAGTGGTTGTGTGACAACTGGACTAGTTCGGGGGTTTGTTGTGGAGTTGCGTTAAGCTCCCTATCCGCGGTCAGGGTACCTCACAACCGCACCGCAAGGCCGCGCGCGACCTCTCGAGGGCTAGCGTGGGTTTTCTGCAGTGGTGGGAAGGAAGGAAGGACTCCTCTCTGGTTTTATCTCGGTAATGTTGATATTTTGGTTTGAGGAAACAAACTTTAGTTGGCTCTTTTTCACGGTCTGTTTGCTACTAAAGCGATGCAGACCTGAGTAAATTTATCTCCGCTTGTGTTCCATATGCCTCAGCCCTGGAGAGTCGTTGATTCCATTCTCACAGCTTTTACAGGTCTGATTGTTGGTTGTTTTTCTTTTTAAAGAGGTACGGGGTACTGAACCCGGGACCTCGTATGTGGGAAGCAGGCGCTCAACCACGAAGCTACACCCGCTAACCTGACGGTTTTTTTGAATCAAGATTTCGCCTGTATTTCCTTTCATTATGACGCTGTCATACTAAACTGAAGAATTCCTGATTATCCAAAGTTATTTATCCCCATATGACAGATTTTGAAGATATTTTGATAAGAACAAGTAGGGAGACTCTTGTTTATTCATATATACTAGCCGGTTAATGTGTCATGAAAAAGCTTGTAGTCACTTTCGTGTGGGAAGGGAAATGGAAAATTCCTGCAAAAGAGCAGGAATGAATATTAAGTGAAACCAGAGGAGATAATTGGCTTACTTGTGTATGTTAAGTACAAAAATCAAAATTTCTTTGATAAAAATTGAGGACTATATAGAGGTGTGGATTAATTTGATTTCCATTTTGTGGATATTTTTCCTTTTTAGAGGTAAACCAAGATTTCATCGCCAAGATGGAAAGTCCACCAGACTCAGCTGTGATGTTACCTCACGTGCCACAGCCCTGTGAGAATCAGTCTCCCCATAACAATAGTTCAAGGCAACAAGTATGAAAATCTTAATTCTTCCAGTGGATCCATTCTGTTTCTATTATTGTGGCTGTGGTGGCTTTAAATTTACTGAAGATTGTTAATTAACATAATGTGTAGCATTAATAAGTAAATGTATTTTATTAAATACATCTAATTATAGGTTTTTCTCCTAAGATAATGTATTTGACTCCAAAATGTTCATCCTCAATCAATTATGTTAATTTACTTTCACATCAGGTTATTACAACAGTCCAAATGGAAGAAGTTGAAATCTGCACAGTATTATGAAAGTCATTGGTGGCAGGATCTAGTTTTTTTTCCTTAATTTGTAACTCTGAAGTAGTGTCAGACATATGCTAGTGGCTCAACAAATGTTCATAAATCCTGGGATAAGTGGCCCAGCACTTTTGGAAGGGTATTAATAACATAGCTAAAGTAAAAAGAGCTTCTAGGAATTGAAATAATTTTGTGATGGTTTCTGTAAGCATATAGAGACAGAAAGCTTATCTACTAGTGACTACCAAAGAAATGTAGGGTCTTCATTGCTAGTAGATGTATTTACATACTGTTTTTCTTAATGTTTTGTGCCTTTTCAGCCTATGAGTGCAACACTTAGAGAACGATTGAGGAAGACAAGATCTTCATTTAATTCCTCTTATAGTGTGGTAAAACGTCTTAAAGTAGAGAATGAAGAAAATGATCAGACCTTTTCGGAGAAACCAGCATCTTCCACAGAAGAAAAATGTTTGGAATTTCAAGAAAGTTTTAAACACACACACAGTGAATTTGAAGAAAGTACGTATTTGAAAAATACCTTCAAGAAGAATCTCAATGCATGTGAATCAAAATCACTTGATTTTGGGTCATACACTGCTCTCCAAAATGACTTTGTGAATGAAAATATTCCCCAACAAGGATTTAATGAAGAAAAAGCAAAGTTGGTGAAGCAGGTTCAGGAAAAAGAAGACCTTCTTCGGAGGCTAAAACTAGTCAAAATGTATAGATCAAAGGTAAGAAGAATTTCAGAGCCATTACATAAAATTTGTTTTTATTTAAGATAAATTACAGGAGAGTAATTTCAAAAGTAGAAAATAAGTTTTGTTTGGCATAATAAGCCAAGTATTCAGAAGTCTGGCTTCCAGTAACTTTAACTCAAAAATAGTTATGGATTTAGATTAGAAGCTTGTAAACACCAAATAGAAATTTTGGAAAGTCCCAGCTAAAGTTAGTCACTTGACTCTCACTTAATGTACCATTGGAACTTTTCTCTCTCGTTTCCAGCCCAGAGCAATAGTAGAAGTATCAAAATGTTAGTTGCAAGTACAATGGGAATAGAAGTGACAGCTGACAGTGAATGAGTAAAAAAGCTAAAAGTGAGCCACAGAGTATAATAAAAAGTATTTTTAGTAATGATGTCTCCCTCAAATAATTAAGATGTTCCAGGCATTCTGTTTGAAAATACAACAAATATATATTAGATTTTAGATTTCAATCCAGATAGGTTGAATTAACTAGAACTTGGGCACTTGGATTATTACTACCTGGATAATTCATGTAAAAGCAATAGCTCATTCTTCTCCAGCATTGTGGAGTAAATGAAGGATTAGCATATGTAATTTGTTCTTTTGAATTTTTAGGATTTTTCTAAATATGACCACTTGAATTTTATAAAGCTGATTTTGAATGTTGAAAAGTATTTGAATATTGTCATATTTTAAAGTATAGTTGTTCTAGGAAAAGTAGATTTTTTAAAAAAACATATGTTGTTGCCTTACTTACATAGGTTTTACCCTATTGAATTGATTTTTCTCTGAGGGTAAGGATGGCCCAAAGCTAGGACCAAGCACTGTAGCCATAGAACTCAAGTTGAGTAGCTTTGTAACCATCCTAATTTTATCCTGGGTAGAAGTCCCATTCATCCCCAAGTGTGTTAGCCTTTCAATATAGATATCAAATGATAAAATAACTTTCATTAAGTAGTGAAAATAAAATAGCACTTACTTAGTTATTGACATACATTTATGTGTTGTTTTTCTTTTTCAGAATGACCTGTCTCAGTTACAACTCTTAATAAAGAAGTGGAGAAACTGTAGCCAGCTGTTGCTTTATGAGTTGCAGTTGGCTATGTCTGAGGAGAAAAAACTAAGTCTTACTCAGTTGATAGACCACTATGGGTTAGATGATAAATTGCTTCACTATAATAGAAGTGAAGAAGAATTTATAGATTTTAATTCATAATTTTTTTCCTCCAGAATGCCTTTAAGAATGATAACTTAATTAAAAGATAATTTTACATTTTGAAGGAAAGGCATAAACCATTAGGCTTAAAGGAAGGTATCCTGATGAATATTAATTTAGGGCAGTCTGATATGTAAATATAAAGAAAGTTCTAAAATGGAATTTTGGTATTTTGGAAGATTTACTAAAGAAAACTTGACATTTAAAGAAATGTGGGAAAAATGTTAAAAAATTTAGACAGTTTCTGGAAAGCAATTTTAAATAGTTTTGTTTATTGTGGCAAAAAAAGTCTTATTTTAAATGTTAAAAAGTGGACTAAACTGGTCTGAAAATGCAGGTCTAAAAATTCCCACCTCTCTCCCAAGTTTGTAACCCATGTTTCTATCCATTTACCACATAGTTCCATCTGGATGGTCTAGCAGATAATTAAACTCATATGTCCCAAATTAGATTCTTTCCTGTCTTTCTTTGAATTTGTTTCTTGAATTCCTCATCTCATTTAGTGAAGTGACCATCTATTTCTTTAAACTACACTTTCTCATCTCCCACATCAAGGCATCATGGCATACAAGGTCTTTCATATTCATCTCCCTTTCTAGCTTCATCTGTGAAATAGTTTTAGAGAGTCTACTCAGTTCACAATGATTCCTCAACCAGAAACCTACTCCCATCCATGGAGTTGTATTTCTGGCTGCTATGATGTATGTTACCTATCATCTTGGCCATATATGTGGAGATATGACCCAAGCTGGCCCAGTCCCTAG
>PVKH010045726.1:0-10479 GCA_004027955.1 Chaetophractus vellerosus
CGTGCTTAGTGTCAATGCTCAAAAATGTGTTCATCTATTGTAACAAATGTACCATACTAGTGAAAAATGTTGTTAATGTGGGAAAATGTGTGAGGGATAGGGAGCAAGGCATATGGGAATCTCCCATAATTTTTATGTAACATTTATGTAATCTAAGTATCTTTTAAAAAATGAAATAGTATATTATTAAAAAATAAAAATAAAAAGTTGTTTGAGATATAATGAATTCACCTCTGATATGTGTATAACCAGGCTAAAGAAGGAAGCACAGTAAGAACTAGATATTTTTGGTGATATGTGGTCAAGAGAGGTGACAGGGGAGCTCTAGGTGTTGGAAACTTGCATTGTCCTTTAGGGTGACCACACACCCTGGTTTCCCTGGGCAGTACTACTTTATACTCTTTGTTTCAATGTAGCCCTCTAAAAAGTGTCCTATTTTAGATAAGTTATATAATTACAGTCTTAGCTTGCTAGGGCTGCTGTAACAAAGCACCACAAAATGGGTGACTTAAAACAACAGAAATCTGTCTTACAGTTCAAGAGGCCAGAAGTAGGAATGAAGATGGTTGGCATGGCCATGCTTCCTCTGAAGTCTGTAGTGGCTTACCAGCAATCCATGGTGTTCTTTCACTTGTGGCATAACTCAGTCTCTGCAAACATCACATGTCTGTCTTCTCTCTCTGTCTTTTGTGTCCAAATTCCCTCTCTTTATGAAGATAACAACCATATTGGATTAGGGCCCACCCTAATCCAGTTTGGCCTCATCTTAACTAATAACATTTTCACAGATCCTATTTCCAAATATGATCACAATGATGAGACATGGGGTTAGGACTTGAATGCATTGTTTTGGGGGACATGATTCTATTACAGTCAGCTTATTTTTCAAGTACCTCTTTCGCCTTTTTAGGTTGGTGAGTACCTGCAGTGGTGAAACTAGTAGCATAGGCTAGTGTATAAGATCATAGACTCTGTAGTTAGACAGACATGTAAAAATCCCACCTCTGTCACTTACTAGAAGTATCAAGACAAGGTACAAGATACAAGTTACCAAGACCAACCTAAGAACCCTTATGTGGTGCTGTGTTCGCAATAGAAAGCAGGGTTCTTGAGCACAGAATGTCTCCGTAATCTCCTGGTTTCAAAATATATCAACCTACAGAGATTAACAGGGGCCAGATAGTTATGAGGTAGTAGGGAAAGATATTACACAGAGATGTTAAGTTTCCAGGCCTTCTGCATTAAAGATCACACAACCAAGTGTAAGGGCATGGCTGTTGCTAGTTGGCTGTTTTAGGTGGTTATCAATATAAAGGCTAAAGATCACAGAAGCTGGACTCCAGCTTCATCATTTATCTCTTCCAGGGAGGAGAGGAGGGCAGGGGCAACAGGACATGAGGTTTATATGTTTCCCCTTAAAATAAATTCAGAATGCAGTGGACTGCAGACCATGTCTGAATCCAGGATTTCTAGACTTTCTATTTACCATTAAGAAAAGCATCTAGATCATAAAATATTTCCAATTGAGAATAAAACAGGGAAGTGAAAAGATGGAAGAAGTTCAAATTTATCTGCCAGAAATATGAATCTTGGTGAAAAAAACAGTTGAATATTTTTTTAAAGTAAGCAGTTACAGTTCAGTGATTAAGAGACAACTCAGGAGCCAGACTACTGAATTTGATCATTGCTCTCCCACTTGTTAAAGCCAAGGGACCTTGGTCAAGTTATTAAACTTGTCTCAGTTTCCTTATCTGCAATATGGGGATTAAAATAAGAGCCTATCTTATTGGTTTGTTCTGATGATTAAATGAGTTAATAAGTATAAAACTCTTAGAACTAGTCCGCCATCAGAATGCATATTCATTAGTTATTATTAGTCAAGCTTTTGAGAATAATAAGGACTCTCCCTTACCTTTGTATTTATGTTGACAGGATGGGACTTCTGGGGTATGTAATGAGTGTCTGCATCTTTGGGATCCTGCAAAGCTATGCTTCAGGTAAGTGAATGGCTTTTGACAATCTATTAAAATGCAAATCATGTGCTGGGTAGTATATCAACTCTTTGTGAGATTGAGTTTAAGAGGACATGATATTGTTTCCAGTGTCTTTTATGGTAGCACATTTGATAGACTCATAAAATTTTGGCAATAGGAGAAGCCACTGACATCAGTAGTTCTTATGGGGCACATTACACTCAGGGCAGTCGGTTGTGTACATACAGGATTTCCCCATCACTTTTATGCCCAAGTCAATGGGAATCCTGCTTTTTCCCCTTACATCAGGTCCTAAGGAAAAAGAAATGGCATTGATGGTAGCACAACTTTATTTTCTAATCTTGGGCCAATAATGAATGAAGGACTCAGGGGTGACCATTTATTGAGGCCTTATAGAAACAAAACAGATGATGATGGATTTCTGCCATATTGCTTACATATAGGAAGGAAAATAAAATATCTTTAGGCTCTTTCTTTGGATAATCATCATGAAACTGGATCAGATGAAATCAGGGTTGGAAGGACTGGGAAGCCCATCTTTTCAGATCTCTTCCAATTGCCAGGGTTACTTCCTGGAACCACTCTTTTGTACCTCTGGCTAGTGATCCTCTAATTGCAGCCCTTTACATCTTTAAACTGCTCTGTAATTCTTAGAAAGATTTTAGAATATATAACTGAAATTTATCACGGTCATTTCACATGTTTCTTTGGTTCCGTTACTTGGTTGAAACAGAAAATATTTAATTCAATTCAAAATACCCAGTTCTCTAATTTTAATGCAGGGAATCTAGGGATCTTTATTTTAAAAAGCTTCCCATGTATAATTCTCCTGAAGATCACGGGATATACTTTGAATGTCATTGTTTAAATTCTTCTTCTATAGGAGATGGTTTCAGAAATGTTAAACTGATGCTCATATAACCATGGCCTCCATCTACTACAATGTATTCCTTCAACTGTTCTTCACATGACATGGGTTTGAGCCTTCCTTCTATTCTGATTGTTTCTCATGGGTGTGGATGAGTTGTTCTATGCCACTTTAAAGATGGTATTGGAAACCAAATATGGCACTAAAGAGGTTTAACTAGGACAGAGGACAGCTCAAAGCTGAGGAAAGTTGAAGTAATTTGTAACCTTGGTGACCCTAGGGGGTTTCACAGAGGAAAGGATGTAAGTATAACCAGGGCTGATATTTAGCTGGGATACAAGCTCCATTGGCTTTTTGGACCAGTGTCTGTCCTGCTTGATTTGGCTGTTTCATCTAATTGGCTAGTGCCATGATGTGCTGATTTTCAAATCTGTTGACTATAAATCCGGATTATAATTTGTTCTTATTTGATTCAGTTCTATGCTTGAATGTTATCTACTCATAGGGCCTTCCTTGATCATCTTCACTAAAATAGCCCTGCCAATAACTGTCTATCCCTCTATCCTGCTATATTTTTCTTCATAGCACTCATCATTTCCTGCCATTATGTTAACTCTCTTTTTCTTCTCTCTTATTTCTCTTTTCTTCCTCCCCTTTACCTTCCTTCCTTCCTTTCCTCCCTCCCCTCTCCCTCCTGCCTTCCTTCCTTCTCTCCTTGCGTCCTTCCCTCTTCCTCTCTCTCCTTCTCTCCCTCCACTTTTAAGCTATCTGAGGACAGGGACTTGCATGTTTTGTTTGTTGCCAAACACTTGGAATAATAATTGACTCATAGATATACAGTAAATACTCAAAACATGCATGTTAAATGCATACTCCTTTTTGCCCAAACTAGCCAATTTTATAATGGAACTTATTCAGATCCATGCCGGCAATTTATCAGTTTGGTTTTGTGCTCTGCCTCATCTTGAAGGAAAAAGGGGAGGCCAAGGTGAGAGAGCAGGAAAGCCCCGGAAGTTAGCACATAATGGTGCCTCCCCAATGGTCCTGGCAGTGTTGTCCTTCTGAATGACCTTTGCTGTCGCCTGTCCAAGGAAACCCTTCTCCCCCTCCCCATTGCTGCTGGAAAGTGAGCTCTTTACTCAGGAACTGTGACTCATAATTCTGCCAGGGGAAGCTGACTTCTTGAATAAGATAAGTTCTCATACCAGCCCCATTGAGTCACCAAGGGAGTGGGAAACATGCTGTAATCCCCTCAGCCCATCTGGCACATACTCATTTGCCTTCCTTATGAAGAGGTATATTGTGTCTGTGTCAGTGCTATACTTCCTAGTTAGAGGAAGAGCAACAAAAAGGAAGCGTTGTTGACAGAAATGTAAGGGGGAATTGGCTCTGCGATATTAGGCGGGGAAAACGGATTACTGCACATCCTGAGGGATCAACTGTCTGCTCTGTGCATGAAGGTGTCTTAAAAGCATTTTGCATTTAAAATTTTTGATGTCATTTGATTTCATATCCAAGCCATCGGAGAGTCAAGGGAGCTATTTTTACTCCCCTTTTTCGATTAAAAACCTTGGGATCAAAGTGGTTTAGGAATTGCCCAAAGCCATACTGCTGATACTTAGCAGGATTGAGGCTTAGCTAGTTCATTATTTCCCAAGATCCATGTAATCTTTACTAAATATGCTGCTCCTAGGCTCTCCTAGGGTGCAAACAATTTAGAAATATTAAGATCCAAGGGATCACAGATAATAGTTTTCCTAAGTGGTGGGGAGCCACTCAGTAATGGGTTTCTATGCTTTCTATATAAGCAATATATTTACTTCCCCCCACTCTATTTTTTTTTACATATAAGTTTCATCAGGGAGCAAATCACTGTGATCCTGAACTCAAACCTTAGTACTCCCGTTTTGTTTATTATTATTAAAGGCTTCCACTAGTAAACTCAAAGAAGTTCTCTGCAAGAATTTAAAAAGAGAAGTTCAACTCATCACACATTTCTCTTTTGGTATGTTTCATTGGCAGCATTTTAGAAAATCAAACTGTTAAAGCTGCCTTCAGAGAAGAAATAAATATTTTGTACCTGTGATTCAAGTTGGGGAGAGTGAAATGGCATGTACAGTATGGTGAATTAAAAAACATATTGCCAAAAAAACCCCACATTTTGCCGTATCAAAATTATTTGCTAAATAGACCACATAAAAATGATAGGCAATGCATTTTCTACTGAAAATGCACACTCACACAGATCCTTGAATATAGCCTTTTATTTCAGTGCCAACAAACAGTTGACTATGGGCCAGGTGCGTGGCTAGATTTCACACACATTATCATTAATGTCACAGAAAACACTGCAGGGTAGAGATTCTTATACTCGCTTTGTAGTTGAGGAAGTGAAGATCCAGGGAGGTCGCCTAATGGCATGTTTGCTAGCATGGGTCTTACAGGCTGCCTTGATTCCAAAAACAGGGCTCTCTCTTTGGTACCATATTGCCTTCCTTTAGGACTTTTGTTCTGCTAATGGAGGTAAGATCTCCCTGAATTTTTCCCCATTATGTTTCTAAGAAATTTGCAGAGGGTAGAATGGACTCTTGGCTTATTGAGAGGGAATTACTCTATGATAAATAAATAAATAAATAAATAAATAAATAAATTAATTAATTAATTAATTAATTAATTAAAAAAATAAAAAATTGTGCTCTACCAGGAATCGTGAGACATTGGTCTAAGTTGTTTCATAATATTACATTAGTCACTTAATCACTCTCTGTCCCTGTATTTCACCTATAAACCAAATCAACCAACCAAAAAACAGGAATAGCAAATCCTAACCAATTATTCTACCTTTTTGCTTTTTATTTAAAAAATTCTATGTCATTGGCCTACACAGGATACACTCTTTTTCTGATTTATTTTAAACAAAGTATAATTATAAGTGTTTATCTTACAAAGATTTTACTTCTTTCTAAAGATCATGTATTTGATCATTTTATATAGTCCAGGTAAGTTCCTTATTTTGAGGTTCCTACAGTAAAGTAAGAAAGAAAGATAAGAAAATAAATACCAAGCAAAATGCCATGGGAGAACAAAGAAAGCATTTTTTAATCCTGTTGGGAGATATTGGGGAAGACTTTCTGATCCAAGAATAGCTGTTTTTTCCTAGGAGGAAATGCATCTCTTATTTGGGAACAGATTATTGCAGGACAATTGAAGGGGCAGAGAATATGAGGGCAATTAGAAGCCAAGCTGCAAAGGTAGTTTGGGAGCAGATTGTGGAGGGCAGGAAACCCTGCAAACAAAGAGAATATTTACATTTATTGCATGTTAGATATAGTTAGCTAGGTTTTTTTTTTTTTTTCCTTTTTAATTCTGTTTTACTCAAGTCTAGAAGTACATATTATATTTTTAGTGCTATGGTAATGGTTCTTTCAGCTTTTGGTAAGGAATCAATTTCTTGCCAGACCCAATGACCTCATTTTATTTGAATGTGTTCTTTGAAACTCTGTACTCAGATGTACTGGTGACATTCAGTCCTTCTCTGTTGCCCATGGCTGGTCATCCTGAAAACACTTCATTTCTATGCAATTTAGTCTAAACATTTGGAGAATGTATGAAGAATATAGTTTCATTTTTTTCTTAGACCTAAAGGTCATTGGAATTACAGCATTTCACTGTATTGTCCTTTAACATCTGCCTCTTGGGAGGAGATTTCTTCACTCCTTTTCTTTTCTTTTTCTTTTCTTTTTACTTTTTAAAGCTGCATCTATATTTTGAAATACCCTGATGTTTATTTTTAAGTTACTTATAGTTCCCAAGGGTGGCTCTTCTCCAGCCTGATGCTGGCTTTGCCAATACAGACTTTCTAGACCAGCTTCTTATATCACAGTGATAATTCTATGTCTAGGAAAATGACCTGATATTTCCTTCACATGGGTGTGTTAGTTAAGGGAAAATATTATTTTTTTACAGGGAATACATTGGTGCATATGGTTGTGGGTGGCAATGTCTGGTTTATAAGCATTTATTCTGCCCTTTGAATAATCACCTTTGTTTCTGCATTGTTTTCACAGTACATTTGTTTCTGCCACATTGCAGATGAGCTTTGTAGAACCAGATAGCTGCCTTGATTTTTCAGTGTATTATTCCTGGCTCTGTTCCTACCCATTTTTATTCTACTGCTTTAAAAATTTATTTTCTGTTTAGCTGACTAACTTCTTTAAGAGATAAAATATATTTCCATTATATTCCCAACTTCAAAGTAACAATGTGATGATTATTTTATTTTTAAATTCATTGATATATTTTAAACAAAGTATAATTACAAGTGTTTATCTTAAAAAGATTTTACTTCTTTCAAAAGATTATTTATTTGATCATTTTATATTATAGATTCTAGGTAAGTTTCTTATTTTAAGGCTCCTGCAGTAAAGTTAGAAAGAAAGATGAGAAAATAAATACCAAACAGAATGCCATGAAAGAACAAAGAAAGCATTTATTTTGGGGTAAGAGAGAGAAAATGAACAATGAAGTTATTGACCTCAATAACTTCAGGTACCTGCTATACAAACCTATAAAATCTGATGTACACAGCTGCCTTGTTTTGTCTTTCACTGTTTTTAGAGGAATAGGAACAATAGAAATGTAAGATGGCTAAGAAAAAGAGAGAAAATAGTCACACACTCAATAATCTAGACTTGACTGTGTTCTATTTTTTTTTTTTAATGAATTTCATTTCTCCTGCCCCTGGAATCAAAACTCTTTGTACATAATAATTGTACATTATTAGAAAAGTAAACATCATTTCCCAGCAGTGTTGTACTGTCTGGAATAGTAGTTTAAGGCTTTTTCCCACCATGTTTTTTTCCTTTAGAGATACTTTCATTTTCTTTGAAGTGCTCTTTGAGGTAAGCAGGAGTGCACCTTTTTACATGCAGGCAAAGGTACTGGTATTTGCATTTTTCCCTTATCTTATAAAACAGACCATTGTAGCCCCTTTGTGGCTTGGGATTGCCATGCAAGCAAGACTGGCCAGGTAAAGAGTGTTGCCAACTGTACTTCTTAGATAGATCTTGAGGCCTTCACTTAGGTGTAGGGGCTCTGATAAAGTGACTTCTCTCAAGAGGAAAGAAACAAAGGGAGTACATCAATCAGAAGCTAATGGTTTTTTTACACTAATATTACTCTTTGAGAGTTGATGTTTTAAAACTTATATTGAGCATTTCATTTATTCATTTTTGTTTTTATTATATAATATATATTATGCAATATAATAATCTGATACAAATATATTTGTTATTGCTTATTTATTTTTACTCTGAGTATAGTGAGTATTTGATTCCTAGTTATTTACACTTGCATAGCAAGTATAACTATAGTTGAAATTTAGGACTTTATTATTTTAAAGCAAGCATAGATATACAAATTACTGTTCCCAAGTGGATTTCAACCATTATCATGCATTATTTACTATAGTTTGTTTGCCCATATTTTGGGGAGAAACCATTAATTGTTCCCCCTGGACTTGTTTGCTGTTCAGATACATTAAACCTAATAGCTTTAAATCGATGCACTTGATTTAACTCTGTCCTTTTTCTAGTTCCTCAGAGACTTCAGATTATTCCAAAAGTTGCTCAATGAACTAGGTTTTACTTTTTAGAGAATGTTTTACTTTGCTAAAGCCTGCCAATGCAAAATACCAGATACATTGGTTTTTATAATGGAAATTTATTAGGGTAAAATCTTACCTTTCCAAGGCTGTGAAAATGTCCATATCAAGGCATCATCAAGAGATGCTGTCTCACCAAAGGTCCTGGCAGTCCTGGACTTCTGCCACACAGCAAGGCAAAATGGCAGCCGGTGTCTCCTTTCTCCTCCAGACTCGTTTTCTCCCTGAACTCAGCTGTGGGTGATCAGGCATATGGCTTGTCTCTTGGCCCCCCCACCCCCAGCCTCTGGGCTGCAGGTGATCCTGAAGTCCCCCCTCACATGGCAGGGTAAAATGGTGGCTCTCTTTCCCTATGTGTCTCTTCAGCAGGAGGGCTGAGACCCACCCTGGGTCATGCCTCACTAAAGGACTCCATTCAAAGGCCCCCAACTGAATTCAGTCCAATCAAAGGGTCTCATACCAACAGGAATGGGTGAACTCCAAGAACATGATCTTTTCTGGGATTTACAAAAAGCTTTAAACTGTTACAGAGGGAAAACATTAATTTTAGCCTTATATTTTCTAATTTTCTTTGGAATTTTTAAGCTCTTCTGGTTCCCTAAAAATGAGATTTCTCTTATGCAAAATTTTATTGACATCTGTGACTTGATTCTAAAAGTCATCCTCAGCATTTTTTACTGTCCACTTAAGATAAAGAAAAATGAAGAGAGAAGGGAGAGGATGGGTATAGGGGGACAGATGTGGAAAGAAGAAGAGAGGGAGAGAGAAGAAAAGGACAGAGGCAGAGAGAAATATAGAAATACCAAGAGAAAAATGGACATACAGAGACAGTCTCCCTACAGAAGAAATTGCTGTATTTGATGTAAACCCAGCTATATACTCTTTCAGATCATAAAGAAAGAAAAACAAAAACAAAAAAACATCAAAACATTTCTTAGTATCATACTTGTAAGTTATTTACTCCCTCCTTTCTTTGTGAGCTTACGTTGGATGATTTCCTTCTTCAAAAGTGAGTTATTTTTTTAGTTTTGTGTGTGTGTTTGTCATTCTTTTTTCCTCCTTCCTATGACAGTAAAATGATGTAAAGAAATAGAAGCCTTTAATATGATGCAGATATTTCCTTACACCTCATGCACCTACAGTCATGAAAGCTATCAAGATCTCCAGAGATAATGCTTTGTAAATCATGTGCTCTGATGGAAGTTTACAGCAGAGATGATGGAGGCATAGAGCCCTGCATGGCCTTCACAATTATGGAGAAAAAGGAGCTGGCAGGTGAGCGTGCAGGATGCTGGTCTCTCTTTTACCTTCTGCTTTCATAAATTCTAAGCAAAAGCAATCAAGTGTGGGTTGCAGTTGACAAAGAGGTGAATCATCTGTACTATGGCAGTAGATTTCTTGGGGCTCAGTACGAACCTGTATCCAGGCCTAGGAGAAGGATGTAACTTTGTTTGGAGAATAATTGAAAACGTGGAAATTGAAAACAGAATAATTAGTAAATGGATGAGTTGGTGGAGTCTCTCCTACTGCCTGCAGTGTTCTGTGTGAGGTGCTGAAGGGGATTTCAGGAAGAAAGGGAAAGCAGGGTCTTTGTTTCAGATCTTTATTGAAGCAAACTCTTAGTTATCTCACCTTTATTACTCTAAATATCCTGTTACTAAAAAGGTTCTTCTCATCTACAATGAAGTGATAATTGATGATTGCAATAACAGCCATGAAGGATTATACAGTATTGAATTTTTTGATCACTAAAGGAAAATAATGTAAAGCTAAGCATGGCTTTTAATCTCTTATTCTAATTCTCTGGAAATTGGTAATAACTAAGTAGTATTGTGTGTGTTTATATGTGTGCGTGAGTGTAAGTAATAGAAAGGAGGGAAGGCAAAGGAAATAACATTAATTGAACCAGGGAGTTTATACATATCATATTGCATGAATTTCTGAACACTGCCATA
>PVKH010045727.1:0-10472 GCA_004027955.1 Chaetophractus vellerosus
CCTGCCCTGCCCGTGGCGGCTTTTGCCTGTCCGTGGCAGCTTTTTGCCCTGCCCACGGCGGCTCCGGCCCACCCATGGCGGCTTGCCATTCTCAAGGCGGTCTGCCCGCTAGGAGAGGTCCCCGGGAACCGAACCCAGGGCCTCCCATGTGGTTTCCCAGCGAGCTCTTTATCCACTGAGCTATCTAGCCGGGCCCGCCTTTTCTATATAAAAAAGAGAAATGCCTGCACTGAAGACAGAACCTCACCCTGACCCCACAGCATGACCACCAGAAGCCTTTAATTTCTCTTTGACTTTTGGAGAAAGAGACAAACATCTCTTTTTTCATAACTTTCCTACCTGGAAATGAGTAGCTTTAGTGTCATTAAAACTCATTTATAATTGCTCTCTTGGCAGCTCTTTAGCAATGATGATATTCCTAAATCCAAAACTTCCATATCTGATTTTTGAAAGGATTTGTAACCCTGTTAAAGTATACACTGAATGAAATTTAAACCTAGTTTTCAAAGTTAATTTATAATGGCTTCATGATTTTGCTGTTTGAATTATATCCGTCACCATTACATTTTCTTCATAATTGGAAAAGGAATTTAAAATGGAAATCAAACCCAGAGATATATATTAAAAACAGTTGCTGAAAACAGCAAACTCCATGAGTTCTCTATGACCATGAGGAGGAGATTGGGGCTTTTCCTTTCCCTCCTATCTTGAGCCCTTTTCTGATTATTGAATAATGCTTGTGATCATTGCCCCTTAGATTTTTTTACAGTCTACTCTCATTGTAGACTAAGGAAGAGGCAAAAAGAGGGCATTCTAGATGGAGGGGAACAAGGGTTTTTGGCTACCTGGTATTTGGAATCAGAGGATAAGAGCCAACTGGAAAGATTTTATCCATCTATTTTCTCCTCCACACTTCCCCACCCAAATTACTTTTTCTCCTTGTGTTTTTCATATCCATTGCCTTCTGAGAAATATTCATACATTTATACAAGACCAATGTAGTCCTGAAATAACCTTCCTTCTACTCCCAGTTTATCTCTTTGCCATTCATGTCAATGTTTGTCTTGGTTATAACCAAACCATCCTGCTTCTGACACTTCTAGAAAGCATTAAAAGGGTTTGAGTCACTCAAAATGTAGCCATAATTGCCAGTTTTCAAGGAGAATATCAAACAGATGATAAAAAATCTAGATTTTCAGTATGTACCAGGCTAGGGTACTACTTGAACTCAAGATTATTGGAATTGCTGCACAAATCAATAAATTTCTTTCCAAAATTATTGATTATATATACATAGATTGTATGAATTTTACATGGTTTTCTTCTTTGACAGGGTCACTCTTTTTGTCTACTATGAGTTTGTAATATATTGAGGCCAGATCATAATAGGACAGGAATAATAAAAAATAGTCTCTATTAGCATAAGTGGGCATCCCCCTGTATCAGTTAGGAATGGCATTAAGAAAATAATAACTGATAAATGTAAAACTATTAAAAGAACCATTTTAAAAAGTGGCTTTAGTAAAACAGACATTTACTTCTTTCACATGTAAAAGAAATCTGGAAGTAGGCATTTAAGCATTGGGATGTTAGGTCCATGGTCATTAGATGCCAAGTATCCTCTTACCTTTCTATTTTGCCACCCTGGGGTATGGCTTCCAACCTAGAGATCAGTTCATGGCCCAATAGGGTTGCTGAGGTCATGGCAATTATGTATTGGAAGTAAGAAAGCGAAAGAATGAAAGGGATGTTCTGCCAACTGAGTCAACAACCATTAAAATGTAAGTTCCACAGAATACTCTCAATTATATTTCATTAACCATAATGTAGATATATTCCCACTACTAGCCACAAAGAGGGTTGGGAAACATAATCTTCTATCTAGGCATAATGCTGTCTTCTGCTACTAAAGAAGAAAGGGGAAATGAATAGTGAAGAACAACTGGCAATCTCTGCCACATTAACTCAAGCCTAAAAGTAGATGATGGGTCTTTGGATCATTATGGGCATCTGTTGAAATTATGGAGCACCTCTATAAAACTTTACCTTCTACTTAAGAATGTCTAAAGACAGAAGAAACTACCAGAGAATGTCCAGAGAAGGATGAATAGGAGGTAGTGAATATAGAAAGCATATCTTTTGAATAATAGTAATTATTAGTTATTTTCAAGTACATAAAAAAGTATAGTTTAAAAAGATGAATTAGACTTATTTTATGAGAACCAGGAATTGCTTTTATTTCATTGGAGCTATCCACTAATGGAAAACTTCACCTCAAGATGGGTAAAATTTCCCATCCCTATAAAATTTTAAAAGTTGAGCTCTAGAAATTATTTTGAAGAAATTTCTAGAAAATTTTGTAAAGTTAATAATAATTCCAATGTTTAAAGTGTCAGAGAATATGAAATAACTTATTTACCCAACAATAAAGGACTGGTTGGATAAGTTGTGGTAGACCCACACAATTTGCAGGCTTTAAAATGACTGTATAAATACTTATTTATTGACAGAGAAAGAAGTTCATGATATATAATAGATTAAACTTACAGAACAAATCTTGTAGTATGATTTTATATGTGTCTGTAGACAGATAACTATACACCAAAGGTTAATCTGATGGTGAGATTGTGGAGATATGTTTTCTTCTTTGGGAAAGCATTATATTTTTAAAATCATTATCTAAATGTTTAGAAAAGAACATGAATAGTAATATATTTAAGGAGAAAACAAGTTGAATGATAATTTGTCAGGGACAAGGCAGAAGGGCTTGGCTAGAAGGTTAAAACTGATTTCCCCAACTCTAAGATTACATGATGTCAAAATCCATGTTCATGATCCAAGTGCATGAGCCCAGAAGCCTCATGGTCATGGGGAAAAGAAGATGATGTGGGTAAAATATTGTCTCTTTGGATGGTTTCCAACATGAATAATCTACATATTCTCAGATAATCAAGGAAAGACCCTGTGAGTTTTGCTGGCTGAGATCAAAAGGGCTCAGTACCGGGGCCGGCTGTATAGCCCAGTGGATAGGGCACCAGTGCACCACATGGGAGGCCCTGGGTTCAGTTCCCGGGGACCTCTCCTAGTGGGCAGACGACCTTGAGAAAGGCAAGCTGCCTTGGGCGGGTCAAAACCGCCGTGGGCAAGGCAAAAAGCCGCCACGGGCAGGGCAGAGCCACCACGGGCAGGACAAGTCACCCGTGAAACACAGAGCTGAGCCACGAAACACGGAGCTGAGCCACCCACGAAATGGAATGGAGCCACCCACGAGCGGGGTGAGCCACCTGCGTGGAGGGCCTACTCAGCGCGTCGCCGCAAAACGGGGGGAGACAAGAAGCAGACATAGAAGAACACAGAAAAAATGAACACACAGCAAGAGCAAGCAGAAAGGTGGGGAGGGATATGTAAAAAAAAAAAAAAAAAAGGGCTCAGTACCTGATTTGTGAGCCTTCATAGCCTGGGATCCCAGTGATGTGCCTTTCTACATTCTCTCTTTAGCCTCACACTAGCTTCTTCAACACAATGTTGGACAACTGACAGTTGTGGCTTTCTAAGAACAAACTACTTAAACCTGTTTGATTTATGCCTTGTTACCTTTTCTTCCTTAAAAACTACAGCCCTGCAACTAAAAAAATATACTGGTCAGAAACTGAGATCTTAAAATAGCTCTTAGGCACAGGTGAAAGGAGATATGGCTATTCAAAGTCATGCTACTCTGAGAGGGAGCAAAGTAACAACAAACAAACAGACCAAAAACCCTGTAGAACTTCTGGAGGATGGACCAAAAGGAAGATTTTGGAAAATACAATACTCTCTTCAGAAAATTTTGTAGCTTGTGTTGATAAAGAATGGACTATTTATTTTCTCAAAACTGTGAATGAGTAAATGTGTCCATCTTTGTGCATCCCGGGGTTCTTCTCCCAGGAGTACTGGTAGATTTCCACCAATCAGTCCAGTCATATACTCTCACCTCATTCTGCACCTTACACATGACCAAAATGATTAATTGGACTTACATCCACATACAATTCATAGTTATGGAAATGATTCATATTAATTCCATATCAGGATCTCACACAATCTTGACTGATAAGAGAGAATGGATTCTTGATAGCAAATATGATTGTGCGTTGGACCAACACATACACAATCATACAAATTAAAAATATATATCTAAGAAAACATAGGGAAAGGCTAATAAGAATCTTTTAGCAAAAATTATTTTACATGTAAACTGACTAGCCTAAGTGACTCCAATGTCAAAACATGGCTATCACATAGGACTATTTTGAGTTGGGTACAAATGTTATGTTATTGAGGAATTTTAATGAATAGTGAGCCCATTTGTTATTTATTTTCTTCCAAATGTTAATAAACAGCTCCAGTGATAATTGCTGATTTGCTATATTTATGGAAACCTGGCATTTCATAAATATCAAATTGTGATATCATCTATTTGTATGCTGGTTTTCTATGAATATATAAATTTGGTAATTACCTCTAGAAGTGTGACTTAATTTTTTTGTGTGGATAAATCAAGAAGGTGAATGACAAGTCTGTTAAAACGGTACAATTGTAAACATTCCTTCAATTGTCCTTTTACAAGAATTTATCTAAAATTATGACATGGAGTGGCAGAAAAAAATCCAGGACACAAAATTTTCTATTAAAGCCACCCTAGATGTTCATCAAAACTAAGTCAACATGCAGGCATTTGACAGGGACAGTGCATAGATCTTTCTCAAAAGACCAAAAGGTTAAGAAGACTTTCTAGGTTCCAAATAATCAATGTTTAAAGGAAAACAATTGTGCAGAGGTTATACTAATTCAAACTGGTAAAGGATTTCGTCTTAAAAGCAAGTTTTGGCTTATTTTAATTCCAAGGAAAAGAATTCTCACTTGATATGTTTACTATTAAAATGTATTCTCCTGGATGGTACTGGCAGAAACTCCCCATTAATATTTATTTTTAGAGCTCTGCTCCATTTCATGGCTCAATAGAGAATTAATAGTTAGCAAATGTATGATCAGCTTATTTTTTGTTTTGTGGCTCAAATTCACTCAAGCTCTTTATATGCAGGATTTTTAAATTATATGTTTTATAATGAGTGTGTATTTTACTCCACATTGTGGTAAAAATCCTTTATTATGGATTGCTGACAGCAACCTTTCTTTCAAAGTTTTCATGTTAAAAATGGAGTGAACTTATTCCGTGTTCATGGATTAGAAGACTAAATAGCAGTAAGATTTCAATCCTACTCAAAGGAAAAAAAATGGAGTGAACTTTTAGTGGCAAAAGGGAAAAGGTGAGTGGTTGGCTAGAAGGAACTTGATCTCCTTCATATAGGTTCGATGTCCTAAAATACACAGGACTGACCAAACATTGCTAGTCCCCAATTATAACACAAACTAAAATGAAAGCTTAAAAAGCCATTTATAATAGCAACTAGAAGAATCAAATATTTAGGAATAAACTTAACCAAGGATATAAACTGTTTAGAAAACTATGAAACGTTGCTAAAAGAAACCAAAGAAGACTTAAATATATGGAAGGGCATTCTGTGTTCATGGACTGGAAGACTAAATATCGTTAAGATGTTAATTCAACCCAAACTGACTTACAGATTCAATGTAATCTCAATAAAATCCCAATGGTCTTTTCTGTAGAAATGGAAAAGCCAATTATCAAATTTATTTGGCCAATTATCAAATTTCTGGCTCCAAACAGCCAAAAATGTATTATAATAGAAACATGAAGTTGAAGCACTCTCACTTCCTGACTTTAAAGCAAATTACTTAGTTACAGTGGTAAAAACAGCATGGTGCTGGCATAAAGACAGACAGATTGACCAATAAAACTGAAGTGAGAACTCAGAAATAGACCCTCAAATCTATGATCAAGTGGTTTTTGACACAGCTGTTTAGCCTACCCAGTTTGGTTAGAAGTCTATTCAACAAATGGTGCTAGGAGAACTGGATATCCATTCCAAAAGAAAGAAAGAGGACCCCTATTTCACACCTTATGCAAAAATTAACTCAAAATAGATCAAGGACCTAAATATAAAAGCTACATCCATAAAACTTCTAAAATAAAATGTAGGAAAACATCTTCAAGATCTTGTGGTAGGTGGTAGTTTCTTAAACCTTACACCCAAAGCACGAGCAACAAAAGAAAAAAATAGATAATCAGACCTCCTCAAAATTAAACACTTTTGTTCTTCAAAAGACTGTCAAGAAAGTAAAAAGGCAGCCTACTCAATGGGAGAAAATATTTGGAAACCACATATCCAATAAAGATTTGATAACCATATTATATGAAGAGATCACACAACTCAATGATAAAAAGACAAGCAACCCAATTTAAAAATGGGCAAAAGACTTGAATAGATATTTCTCCAAAGAGGAAATACAAATGGCCAAAAAGCACGTGAAAAAATGCTCAACATCACTAGCTATTAAGGAAACGCAGGTCAAAACTACAATATACCATTTCATACTTTATAGAATGGCCATTATTTTAAAAATCAGAAAACTACAAGTTCTGGAAAGGATGTGGAGGTAGAAGAACATTCCTTCACTGTTGATGGGAACGTAGAATGGTTCATCCTCTGTGGAAGACAGTTTGGCAGTACCTCAAGAAACTGAATATAGAACTGCCGTATGATCCAACAGTCCTGTTACTACGATATATTCAGAAGAACTGAAAACAAGGACAGGAACTGACATTTGCATAATGGTGTTCAGAGCAGCATTATTCACACTTGCTAAATACGGAACCAGACCAGTGTCCATCAACTGATGATTGGATAAACAAAATACTGTATGTACACACAGTGGAACACTATTCAGCTGTAGAAGAAATGAAATCGGGATGCATATGACAACATGGATTAAACTAGAGAATATTATATTGAGTGAAATAAGCCAGACACAAAAGGACAAATATTGTATGGTCTCATTAATATGAACTAAATATGATGAGTAAACTCATGGAAGTAAACTCTAGAGCAGGGGTTCTTGACCTTTTTTTTCCACGGACCCCTTTTCCAGGCAGGTGAAAACCACAGACCCCTTCTCAGAATGTAGCAGCAGATAGTTTTATGACACTCAACTAATGCCAGGTCTAACAACTACCGTAAGTTTGAATGGATGAGCATAAGCAATTTTTCAAACATGCAACAACTGTTATGTGATATGAAATGAATACTAATGTAATTTATTGTATACATTCATAAGTGAAGGAAATGCTAGAGTTCAGTTAGAGATCAGAGAAAACAAAGACTGTAAGTTGATTTTTTTCAGTTCAAGCTCACAGACCCCCTGAAATCTTTCCACGGACCCCTTGGTTAAGAACCCCTGATCTAGAGTACAGGTTACTAGGAAATAGAAGGTGGGTTGAGAATGGGAATTGATGCTTAATGTATGGAGCATTATTAATAAGGTTAATTGTAAAAGTGTGGAAAGGAATAGAGTTGAGAGTAACACATTATAAAGAGAATAAGTAATTGCAGATTCATAAATGTGATTGTGGCTGAAAGGGATAGTATGTAGAAGTAAATGTCAATTGAAAGGAAACTAAAGAATAATCTAGGGTATGTATAACGTAGTGATTTCAGTGGTAGATGAAGATTGTGGTTAATAGTATAAATATAAGAATGCTCTTCTTTTACAAAGTGCTAAGAATATGGTGATACATGGGAAAATAACAACAAATGTGACTTATGGATGGTAATTAACAGTAATATTGTAAAATTTTTGCAGCAATGGCAAATAAGATACTATATCAATTCTAAGGGTCAACAACAGGGTAAAATAAGGGGAGATGGGATTTTTCCTTTTGGAGTAATGAAAACATTCTAAAATTGACTGAGGTGATAACAACAGAATTCTGTGATGAAAATGAGAGCCACTGAGTGGCTTTGAATGGATTGTACAAAGCAAGGGACTGTATAAACAGGGAATCCAGTGCTGGATAAAGGACTGTGGGTAGTACGACAAACATGAGAACATTTTCTCTTGAATGATAAAAATATATAATATAGGGTGTTAATAATTGGGTGGGTTGGGGAAAAATACACCAAATGTAAGGTATTGGCTATAGTTGGTAGTAATGTTTTGACGATGCTCTTTCATGGTTTGCAACAATTGTTTCACAACAATGCAAGGTGTTGGTGGTGGGGAGATGTATGGGAGCTTTGTGTGATGATATGCATGCTTGTTTTGTAAATTCACAAATTTTTCTATACATTTATTCTTTACTTATGTACATGTATGAATGATATACTTCAATAAAATTTTATTTAAAAAAGGCTTAAATGGAAATGGGTGGCAAGATAGCAGCAGAGTAAGGAGCTCCAAGAGCCAGCTCCTCCTACAGGATAGTTAGTTATCACCAGAGCTATCTAAAGCACCTGTTTGGGGGCCCCAGGAGACCAGAAGAGTATCCTGCAACATCCTTGAAAATATGGAAGGAGGAGACAGCCCAACTGCAGAGAAGATTTGTAAGTAGAGCACTCTACATTGCTGAAGCCAGCGGTGCAAGCTGCCTTGAGAGCTATTCCGTGGCTGGAGCTGGAAGCTCCATTTCCCAAAAACAGGGGAGGAAGAGACGGTTGGGCACTGACTTTGCTACTGATAAGTGAATTCAGTGGCCTAAAGCATAATCCTAAGAACAGCTAAAGTTTAAACCTGTCCAAGTCAGAAAGAGGTCAGTAGTCAGCATTTTAACTCCAACCCCAGCATGAGGGGAAGTGGGGCTGACAGAAAATCACAGTGAAGTTAGAGACTGGCTTCATTCCACCAAGATCAGATTGCAGCCCTAGCCTAGGCTCCAGCCCCACCTCTGGCAGGAAGGAGGTTGGAGGGATATGCACCAGCCTCTTCAGATAACTGCAGGTACACAGACTGAATAGTCCGACACTGGGGGCTCCATCCCCCACCCCAATAGGATAGGAGAGGAGCTTTGTTTCCTAAGCCTTTCAGGGCAACTTAAGGCGTTTCAGCCCACACGAACTGGTTTGTTGAGGGCCTTTGATTCCATCTCCACTCCTCCATCGCCATAGGATAGAAGGGGGCTGGTGTTTCCTCAGCCTCTCAGGACAACAGCAGATGCTTTTGGCCTGAACAAACTCAACTGTTGGGTACCTGTGGCTCCAACCCCAACCCCTACAGGACAAAAGAGGGACTGTGTTTCCCCATCCTCTCTTGATAACGGCAGGTGCTTTTGGCCCACACGGACTGAATAGTCAGAAATGTGTAACTCCATCCCCACCCCAAGTAGGATAGGAGGGGAGCTGAATTTCCTCAGCCTTTCTGGGCAACAGTAGGCACTTTAGGTCTGCATGGCCAGGACTGGTGAGTACTTGTGGATCCACCCTCACCCTCCAATAGGAAAGAAGGGGGCTGCTGTTTCCTCAGCCTCTCTGGGCAATGGCAGGTATTTTCGGCCTGTGTAGACTAGACTGTTGGGTGCCTGTGGTCCACCCTCATGCCCTAATAGGGTAGGAGGAGACTGGTGTTTCCTCAGCCTCTCCAGGCAACAGCAGATACTCTCAGCCTACAGAAACTGAACTGATGGGTGCTCATGGATCCACCCCCCTACACACACACCCAATAGGATAAGAGGGGGCTGGTGTTTCCTCGGCCTCTCTGGGCATCAGGAGGCACTTTTGGCTTACATGGGCTGAACTGTTGGGCATCAGTGGTTCACTTCCCACTCCCTGGGCAGAAAGGACAGGATTCCCTCAGCCTCTCACGGCAACTGCAGTTGCATTCAGCCCATGTGGATTAGATTGTTGGGCACTGCAGAGGATCCATCCCCACCTCCAGTGGGGAGGGGGTACTGGTGCTACATCAGTCTACCTGGGCAACTGTGGTCATTTTAGACCTGCATGGCATGATTGCTGCCACACCTGCATTTCCATTCTCACCCCAGGCAGGGGAAGAAGGGGCATGAAGCTTCATCAATCTCTCCATGCAACTACAGACTGTCTTGGCCTGCACAACTTGGATTATTACTCACAGCAGTGGCTCTGTCCCTACCCCTAGCAAAGGAGAAAGATGGGAGAAGTTTCACCAGTTCCTGGGGCAATGCAGGCAGTTTCGGCCTCCACAGCTTACAACACCAACTACCTCCTTATCTTCTACTACACAACAAGCAAGAGAGAAAAGGCAAGAAAGCCCTAAACCAAGGAGAGAAACTGCACCCAGAATAAGTACATCTAGTAAGACAGATGCCAAGACATCAACAAAAAATTACAATGCATACCAAGAAACAGGAAGATATGGCCCAGTTAAAGGAACAAGATAAGCCTCCAGATGACACAAAGGAGGTGAGACAACTAATCATAGATGTTCAATCAAATCTCCTTAATAAATTCAATGAAATGGCTAAAGAGATTAAGCTTATTAAGAAGACACTGGGTGAGCACCAAGAAGAATTTGAAAACATACATAGAAAAATAGCAGATCTT
>PVKH010045728.1:0-10475 GCA_004027955.1 Chaetophractus vellerosus
TTCTAACAACTTTTTAACAACTTAAAATGTCAGTTTTGACATTCTAAAATCCCTAAGAAAAGAGAGTATAAACAACATTTTAAATTATTCACAACTGTACTAATCAGAAAATGCTTTACTTTTTAAAAATTCAAATTGAAAATTATTACTTCAGTGATGAAGGAAGAAAGTGTGGTCATTTTTCATTTATGGATAAAATTTATCTATGAAAAATATTTTCAGAAACCCTCAAAAGGCCTGTTACATTTAGTTTATTAATTTGTATGGAAAAAAAATTACTTGTGTGTATAATTTAAGAAAAATAGAGGACTTGAAGGATGTATCTAAGGAAAATGATAATTCTGAGTTTTACTCTGAAATATCCATATTTTCTATTACCAGAAATTCTTTTATATACCTTAAGAAAGCTTTAAAGCCAAAGATCATATTTCATATAAATTTAGTCACATAAAATGTTAGGCAAGTAATTTTTTAAGAAAGAAAGAAATTTATACTTATATATAAAATCAGTAATTATTAATACACTTTGATAAGGTTATTTACCTATTTAATATAGAGATTAGTTGGCCTTAGGGACTCTATGACATTAGTGTAAAAATTATTAAAAATAAAATTCATAAGTACCTAAATTATATTTTGTTATCAAACATAGTCCCAGAAAAAGTTGAAAACGCACACATGCACATATATACAAAATTCAACCTCAGTTAAATGTTTGATTAATGATAAAATGTGCTAATTAGCCAATTCATGACAATTGTGTTTGGTATTGAAGGTACACTGTTTTTTGTAAATACAGGTCTATGTGTCCTAACAAATCTGTCATATATTACTCTACCTTACCAAATTTTTGGTCTTAAAAATTTACTGTTTTATTCTCTCCGTGATCTCAATTTATTTCAGTTGAACAAAATAAGTCAATCAGTTATTAAATAGATCAAAATGGTGAGATGTTATTTTATAGATTTATATTCTGATTAAAGGTTGTCAGTAGTTGAGGTAAAATTCAAGTTTTCATAAATGAAGCAAATGGCATAATAATGCCAATTTATGTATGGAAAGCTATATTTTTAAACCTTCCAAGATTGCAAGGACTACATACCTATCATTTTATAACTCAAGTAAAAGCCAATAATAACATTCCAATCACTTGGTTATAAAACCCCTTCCCAAAATAGAAAATTCTCCTGTTAGTAAAATAAGTGACAGAATATTTAGGACAAACAAAAATTGTAACTTAAGGTCCAAAGAATTGCCTCATTTTATTGTATAAGGTCCAGAAGCATTTTTAAAGTTTGTTCTAAATTTTTAAAAACAATCATAGTAAGTACAAGAATGCACAGTGAAGTATATTTTTGGTAATATCAAACACCTAAATGTTCATAATTTCACAGTTAGGGAATGGCTTAACAGAGTATAATTTATGCAATAGTATGGAATGGCCTCAAACATACAGTCATATAGGGGGGAAGCATTGTGTAGGAGAGTATGGCCAGAGCTCTCCCATAGCTCTGCATGTGAAAGCGTGAGGCAGAGCATTATGTTAGGAACCCATGGTAGGAGGTAATGGAAGTAATGGAAGAAATGCACTTCTGGTGTTCAGGTGGGGTGATGGAGAAGTCTTTGTCCCTTAGGACTCCAGCAATCCCTCAACATCAGTGCTCAAAGCAGCCTCAGAGATTTTCTGAACTTCTCTCCCAGGAACTGTTTCATGCTGCAGCCTTCTGGCCAGGCTCAGAGTGACAGGCCCATTGTCAGGAAGCTCAGTATCTCACTTAGACTGTCCTTCAACAGAACAGTGGGATTGGTACAGGACAAGACTGATTCACTAGTGAAACAAAATAGAAGGTTCATAAATGACCCAAATATTATGGAAAGTGTGTAGAATAATAATGGAGGCATCTCAAATCAGTGCAACGAAGAAAGACTTTTAAATGAGAGTATAGTGGCAACTAATGATCATTTGGGAAAAAACCATGCCTCACATTTTATATCCAAATTTTGAAAGTTGTAATACGAGGAGAGCACATGGATGAATTCCTCTATAACCTTGAAATAAGGAAGAATTTTTTAAAACAATAACTCAAAATCTGGAAGCCATACAAGAAAAAGATAGAGAAAATTGATTATACAAACAGAAACAAAAACAAACAATAAAACAACATAGCAAAGAACACAAAAGATAAAGTCAAAGGACAAATAACACTTGGAAATACTACTTGCAACCCACAGTACAGAAAATAAGTAAATTTCTAAACCATATAAAGAATAGAAATTGAAAATAAAAAGACTAACAAACCATGAGAAAAATGAGCAAATGTCAGTGACTGACAATTCCCAGCAAAATAAATAGAAAATACCATTAATTATATAAAAAGATCTTCAATTTCACTCATAATAATAAAAGTGCATATTTATCCTACACTGAAAATCGTTTCTCTTTGATGAGATTGATAAAAACTTGAAAGTTTGAATTGATTTTGAAGCCATGGAGAAATAAGCACTCTCCTACAATATGGACAAGAGTATTCCTGCGGAGGAGAGTCTAGCAATGTCTACCACAATCACAGATGCCTTTCAAACCATCTTTCAAGAATCTAACCTACAAATACCCCTGCAAAAGAAAGAAATGACATATAAACAATGTTATTCACTGTAGCACTGTAGCATTATTTGTCATAGCAAAAGATTATAAATTATAGGTCATTTAGGAATAAACTTGGTCATCTACACATTGCAGTAGTATGAAGCCATACAAAACAATGGGGGAAGAGCTCTATTTAGTCACATACCGGGGTTGTTGGTTTTTTTTAAAGCAAAAGAGCAGAGTGTAGAAGTATGTATAGTGTGTCATTTTTTATTTAATAAAGGTGGTGTGGACATATATACGTACATAGATCTGCATGCGTTTGTGTATATTTGCATAAAGAAATAGTGGAAGGATAAATAAGCACTAATAAAAATGGTTACCGTTAAGGAAGGAAGAACTGCTTTGGAGATCATGGGTGAAAGTAAGACTTCTCAGTGCACAGAATTTTTAAATAGTTTCGACTCTTGAAACATATCATTTTAACTCATATAACATTTTGACAATGTAAAGAGTGTAAATGGAATTGTGATTAGTAGGAGCACAAATTAGTTTCTGATGCTCAGTAAATCCCCTGATGTTCTTATTTCTGTTACAGTGGCAAATTAGAAATTCTTTGATTGTAGTTTCGCCAATTATGTAGCCATATAATGCAAATATACCACTTGTTTTAAGAGTTGTTTTACATGTAAAAAGTGACATAACTGTGGATTAGGGAAGGAACTCAAAGAATTATCCATCAATTATCAGCCCCTAAATCCTGCTTATTAAAAAGTAGTAGTGAATGACACTGCTATTTGTAATGTCAACACATGCCTTTGAATGACATTGCCTAACAGATAATACTACCCAACTGGTATAAATTTAAGCAATGCCATCAGCAAGACCCTAGACAATTATTCTACATTTTCTCTTCAATAGTTGATTAGTAGAAAGACTTGTCTCATTTGGTGAATTTATTTTATCTACCTTTTTGATAACTTTGAATAACTTTTCATGGCTTCTTAAAATTAGGAGATGTTAAAAAGGAAATGCAAAGAAAATAAAGAACATTTCTAAAGTGTTGATTATAGATTACAAGTTATATCATTTATTTTTACCTTGTAGATTCTGAGTTGCCAGCACTGAAACTTAAACACACATTTTGTGCAATGAAGGCAGATAATGGCCCATGCAGAGCAATGATTATAAGATTTTTTTTCAATATTCAAACTCAACAATGTGAAGAATTTATATATGGAGGATGTGAAGGAAATCAGAATCAATTTGAAAGTCTGGAAGAATGCCAAGAAAATTGTATAATAGGTATGTTTCTGTGATCTCTTAGGTCTAATCATAGATTTGTTAATATTGGGAAAAAGCTATTTAATTCTGTTTTACCATTCCAAGGAACCTATTTTTCAGATTTTTCAGCTTTCATGTTCAACTATCATTTCTCATTTCACATTAAAGCTTTCAATAGCTACTAATTGGACAACTCCAAGCTACATCCAAGAGTAGAAAGATAAATATGAAATTGAGTAAGTCTCCTTATAACCTTGAAATACTGTAGAAAAGAAAATATCTTCCTTGCTGATACATGTAGGCTTTATTGAACCCAACTTTTCTTTTTGTACTGTCTTAAGTTATAAGATTTGAAAGTATATCATAATACATGAAATTATTAAACTTTATTGAACACTTTTATTCTGCTTAAATCATATTAAAATAACATTACGATGTTACAGGTTAATCTCGTCTCCTGAAATATCACTGTGATAATTTCCAAATAACTACTGGTTCAAAATATTAAATATTATTAATCTCCGGTTTGTTCCTATGAATTGTGAGCTACTTGAGGGATAGAAGAGTCTTGAGTCTTTTCTATTTCCCCAGTTTCTAGCCCAGTATTTTCTCCATAACATGTTCTCAGAGTTGGTTGAATTGAACTGAAGTGCTATGATATCATTTTTCAGGAACACTAGGTGTCTTGTTTGTTGTTGTTGTTGTTGTTGTTGTTGTTGTTGTTTGTAAAGCAGGAAGCTCTGCATTCTCACTGTTAATGCTTTCCAAAACAGTGTTACAAAACAGCCTTGGCAGTCTTAAAGCTCTTGGCCTGTGATGAAAAGAGAAAATTTCTCTCTTCCGTGACTGTGAAATGCTTAGTTGTATGCTCCAGAGTTGACAGAAGAGAATTGATATGAATGTATTTCTTTATGCCCAGACCACTTATTTCCCTCTTTCCTTTTCATAGAAGTGCTAGAAATGTTACTAACACAGGTTAGGCAGCTCAGTGGTCCTTGGTGGTGCCTATGGTTTGGGGGATAGTCTGGTCATTTTCTATTCATCACAGATCTATTCCCCATTTTCTTCCATACGTATTGGACCAAGTATCCTTTTGTGTGGAATTGAAAATTACTTAGTGTTCAGAACCTTGACTAGAGGTCTGGTTGCCTTATTCTTTGCAAGTCCTCACTTTTTCATTTAGCAACCTACTGATTTTCATCAAGTGGTCTCAACCCTGAAATACCAACCCCATTAATTTTTATAATCCACAATTCTATTATTTCACCATTGCACAAGAGATACATTAACCTTTAGAAGTTCTTCAAAATATATTCTATAATATCAATACTGACTAGCATATATATGCCTCTTGCCTACATCTCATTTTCCTTCAAAAACCACTTGATATTAATGCATGAATGTCTGAACATTTATATAGCAGGCTACTCTTAAAGATATAACATGTAGAAAAAGTATCACTAGACTTTTGAAATAGCACCTAAGGAGAGAAATCCATCATTAGCCATGATGGAGCAACTGGAACTGGACTTTCTTGTCCAACATAAACAAATAGAGAACTGGACACAATATATGAAGAGCTGTTTGAAGACATTGACTAAGTTGCTCTACAGGATTGTGATCCTTGAAAGAAGGGAAAAACATGAGATGAGCCTTCCAATTGTTCCAGCTTTCTACATAAAGCCACTTCTGGGAGACCACAGGGAAGGAGGAAAACTCAAGCTGAGTATGGTGGTCTCAATCAGTGGAGGAGATGGAGATTGGAGACTAGGGAGGCTGAGGTTGTTGGGGTTTGTGGGATAATGTATGGCAGAGGACGGACTTATGCAGTGAAAAAGCTCAGAAATATGAATATGGTTGCTTTGAGTTTTTCACTGAATAATAAAACTGAATATATTTAGTCAAATTCCACACACTTGAAAAATTATTCATCAGGATTTGTAAGCTGAACAATTCCCAGAGTTCCTACATGACTGAGAAATACTTGAGTTCCAAATGGTCTTAGTACTAGAACTTAGTCCTAGAGTAGAGCCTTTCTAGACTTGCTCTTAAAATGCTTAAAAATAGACCTTAAAAGAGCCAGCTGGTCCACAAATATCTTGCACGTAGTTGGAAAACAAAAAGCATTACTGTCTCTATTCATGGAAAACTCAAACATATATTTGGAAAATTTTAAGAACTTATGAGTGCACTTTAAAATGTCACTGGATAAAAAGGACAATATAAAAATCATAGTTACTGGGCCGGCCTTATAGCCCAGTGGATAGGGCGCCGGTACCACATGGGAGGCACCGGGTTCGGTTCCCGGGGACCTCTCCTAGCGGGCAGACCGCCTTGAGAAGGGCAACCCGCCATGGGTGGGCGGAGCTGCCGTGGGCAGGGCAAAAAGCTGCCACAGACAGGGCAAAGCCGCCACGGGCAGGGCAGGTCACCCATGAAGGGAGCGCAGCCAGCCACCCGCGAACTGAAGCAGAGCCGGCCGTGAATGGAAGCAGAAGCTGCCCACAAGCGAGGCAAAGCCGCCTGCGCGGTGACCGGTCTCGGCGCGTCGCCGCTACGGAGGGAAACAAAGCAGACAGAGAGGAACACAAGAATGGACACACAGCAAGAGCAAGCGGAAGGGGGAGGGGGGGAAATGTAATAAAATAAAAAATAAATCTTTAAAAATAAATAAATAAAAATAAATAAAAATCATAGTTATATACACTAGCAATGAAAACCTAGAAAACGAAATTGAAGTGGCCAAAAGCAATTTCATTTGAAATAGGACATGACATTCTTACAATGAATTTTTTAAAAGTGCAATACCTATACATGAATTCTACAAAATATTTCTCAAATAAAAGTAAATAAGGTCTCCATAGAGATACGAAACATATTAATAAATTGAAAGGCTCGAGGTTAATTTGTTAATTCTTCCCAAATATATCTAGCGATTCGACCCTAAGCCAATCAAAACCCCAACAAACTTCTGGGTTTTTTTGTAAAAATTGATTAGCTGATCCTAAAATTTTTGTGGAAATTTAAAGGACCTAACATGGCAAAAACAATCTTGGAACACAGGAACAAATTTGGAGCACCTATACCACTTAACTTCCAGACTAGATATTAAAGCTACTGAAACCAAGGCAGAATGATAGTGGTGTAAATTTATACAGAAATCAGTGGGACGGAATAAAGGGTCAAGAAATAGAAACACACGTACGTGGTTAAATGATTTTCTACAAAGATGCACTATTTTTCTATTCTATTTCATTTTTTTAAACTTGAAAAGATCAAAATGTTTTATTTCAAATCTGATTCTGCCACTTGTTACTCTCTGAAGCTCAATTTACTCCTCTGCAGGTTGAGGATTTGATGATCACATAGATGTTTACTGCTCTTGATTTCTAATATGATTATATTCCTTGTTGGAAGGCAAGACCTTCCAAGATCTAACTGGACTATGCTTTCAAGGACTTGGAATTATCTGAAAATATTATTAGCATGTCGTTTCATTCTGCCATGCCTGCCAATATTCACAACTCCTAAATTACATAATTTTATTATACTAATAATTTATTTTTTCATTGGTAAAGAATACTACTTGCTTTCCATGACAGATATGAATATTATGGACTCAGCCAGTGAAGTCTCCCTGAAAAGTGACAGTGGTCCTCTCTATTCTGAGAAACTATTTACATTTAGACAAGTCCAAGTTGTCATGTTGAGAAATTTTTTATTTATTTTTAAATATGTTTGTTAAAAATTTAAACAAATGATTTTTTAAACTGTTTCAAACTTCAAAAAATAAAATAAACAAATTATGAACAGAAGTATAAAAATTATTTTGCGATGGAATTTCAGATCATTTTCTAAATCTTCTTCCTAGGGAAAGGGAAGATGGTATGTGTAAAAAGGGATATAAAATCAAACTATAATTTATTGCTTCCATATCAAGGCTGGAGGCTGGAGTTTTGTTTCACTTGGAAACAAAGAGCAATACAACTCGTAAGCTGAGAATAAAGGCAAGCCAAAGTTTCCCATAGAATAGAAACTGCAAATGTGTTAATGTTGATATATATGATCAGTTCTCCTTTGAAATGTAAAGATGTTATATGTTTCCTAGGCTGCCGTAACCAAGTACCACAAACCAGGTGATCTAAAACAACAGGAATTTACTCTGTCTCAGTTCTAGACCTAGAAGTCTGAAATCAGAAGTCTGAAATCAAGACATGGGAGTGAACGAGACAGGGCCATGCTCGTTCCCATGCCTCCTCCTAGCTGCTGTGCCCAGCAAACCTTGCACTTCCCTGGCTTACCTGACAACTCCAGTCTCCGCCTCCATCTCCACATGGTCTTCTCCCATGTGTGCCTGTCCCTGTGTCTCTTTGTCCTCTTCTTATAAGTGCACAGTCATATTGGATTAATGGCTTACTCTACTACAGTATGACCTCATCTTAACTGATTACATCTGCAATGACCCGACTTCCAAATAAGGTCACATTCTGAGGTACTGGGGCTCAGGACTTCTTGAGAGATAACCGTAACAGTCGTTTTATTAGTTATGTCCTAACAGGTATAATTTTACTTTGAGTATTGGCCTATGAAATATCAGAGGCGTTGTAACAACGTTAATAAAATATAGTTTGTAAAATGCCTTTTTTTTTCAAATGAAAATTCTTAAAAGAGCTTTATTCCTGTAAAATGACTTTTAAAGTCCACAAAGGGACTCTTCAAATTATGTGTCCCTTGGCTTAGTTGCTTTTGTCATGTATGCCTAAACAACAACAAAATTGTCTTTTATTATCCTTTAAAAATAAGCACAATACAATGTGGGAAATTTGAGAATATAAAAGAGACTAAAATCCCAGTTAGCTTTTTAGGCAGTCAGTCTTTACAACATTCAAAATACTACATTTAAATTTATGGAATGGCAAAATCTTTACCACATCTTTACAACATTCAAAATACTACATTTAAATTTATGGAATGGCAAAATCTTTTAATATATACAGCATATGGAAAATATGCTGTATATATTAATTACTGTAAGTTAAGCTAATTATGACTTGTGACTTTTCACAGGAATTTTACATGAAAATTTTCCCCATGGGAATCAAAGAACATTCAAATTCTTTTTCAATCTCTTTATTTTTCACTTTGTCATTTCATGTGATGATTATTTGTTAAGAAATACGAGGATCTCTTTAGTAACTGGAATCTTCTGCTTATAAAGCCAGTTTACTCTTTGTTTAGATTATTTTCTAGGCCTATTTTGGTAAATAAGAAACATTGAAAACTTAGCATTCAGATTTTTTCCCCTACCTCCAAGGAAAAGATTTTTTTTTAAATGAAAGAATGAAAAAGAACCATTCCAGTTAACAAAATGCATCAGATAATTATGAATGATTAAGGGAAGTCCAGAAACCCTGTCTTGAACTATGATGCAAAATTTGTTCTTCTGAGTACTACATCCTAATATTTTGAATGATTACATCAATATGCAATAAATTTTATTCAAGTGATAAATCCTTAGATCACCAGAGGCAGACATAAGTAGTTTGTTAAATTCAATTTGTTTAATATTAATTAGGTTATACTTATAATGAGGTATAAAAAATGTGAACTCACAGAAGTTAGAGTTCAAGGAATTACTGAAATGAGAACTTAGAAAACATCCTCTTCAATTAATCCCCAAGATATCATTAATGAAAGTATGTTCTTTCTAAAAATAAAAATAAAAATAAAATAATTTGCTGCACACTTCATTTAACTATATATTCTTTTAGACTTTTATTGGCAAAATAAAATAAAATAGTGTGTTCTTAGTTGATACTTCCAGAATTCTCAGTCATTAGTAATAAATACACTTAATGTTCCAATGTGCTAAAACACATTATATTAGTTTGTATGCATTCCTGCTGAGTTTATGTTACCTGGATTGAGACTAGAGACAAACACAAATTGACAACTTCTCTAATATTATATGAACATAAAACTCAAGGATTTCTATGTTCCCATGATATGGCTGTTGTCAGTAGGCAAATCAGAATAACAATGACTGTTTTGCACTCTAGGATTATGTCATTTAAATGCATATGTAATCCCCATGCCCTTAGAAATTAAAACCAAAATAGTATAGGTAAAAATATTTTCAAGTTGAATGATTATGACAATTAACTATCTAATTCAAAAAAGTTAATCAGGGATTGATTAGTCATGTTGAAAAAAATCAGGTTTCCTTAAATATTTAAAATGTAATTCAAATAATCAATAATCAATTTATATGTATTAAACTCTTTGGGAAAACAAACTATTGAATAAAATGTAGTAAAACTCAAGAAGGAGGGGGCCGGCTAGATAGCTCAGTGGATAAGCACACCAGTATACCACATGGGAGGCCCCGGGTTCGGTTCCCGGGGACCTCTCCGAGCGGGCAGACGGCCTTGAGAAAGGCAAGCCGCTGTGGGCAAGGCAAAAAGCTGCCACGGGCAGGGGGGAGCCCCCACGAGCATGGCAAAGTCACCCGTGAAACACGGAGCTGCTGCCTGCGAAGCGCGGAAGCTGGGCAGCCCGCAAAACACGGAGCACTGCTGCCTGCAAATCATGGAGTGGAGCCACC
>PVKH010045729.1:0-10472 GCA_004027955.1 Chaetophractus vellerosus
TCCTATTTTTGGACTTTTCAATTACATGAGACAATAAATCCCCTTTCATATTGAAAACTGGGTTTTCTTCAATAAAAACATTCTACCTAATACATATTTTAAAAAATATATAGCTAAGTAAATGAATAAATAATATAAACAATCTAACCCAGGAAATCTTAAAAACAGTGATTCCCAAAGATCATTAAAGAGAAAAATTATTTGGAGAGTGCTGTAAACATATAGATTATAGGACCCTACTCCCGACCTACTAAATCCTAAACTCTAGGAACAGGATTTGAAAATCAGTATACTTTGAAAGGTACACAGTGATTTTGACATTGCTAGATGAAGACCTATATTTGAAATGTACTGGTTTGAACACCTTTGAAAATTAACTCTTTTTTTTTTTAAAGGAGGTACCAGAGATTGAACCCAGGATCAATGGTAGGCAGGCACTCAACTACTGAGCTACTTCTGCACCCTGAAAATTAACTATTTTTAAACACAAATTAAATATTCTATTTATATGCCAGTTATAAAACACTTTAAAATCTAAGGATCTTAAATAATATTTTACTAGCCTAGCCTTATTATAAAATTTACTTAGTATAATTATTTTATATATAACAGTGAATTTTTCAGCTACTACCACAATGGTAAGTGTGGTAAATGACCAAGACTCATAAAGTTATTTACAAATAGTCTCCACATTTCCAGTGTGTATATATTTAAAAACAAAAATAGAGGAAAAATGTCAAGGGTCCTTAAATTAATTTCTTTCAATTCTGCTATCAGTTTCACTTCACATTATTTCCATGTTATTTTCAGCTGGTCAGTTCCCTGTCTACAGAGGTTGGTTCAAATTTGAACTCAAATCCCTTTCTTGGTTAACCCAGCTTTCAAACAGAAAATATTATGTTAAAGTTTAGTAATGTATAATGAGGAACTAAATAAAAATGTTTAGGATCTGATAAAATTCCATATATATGACCCCAATAAAAATTAAGATACTATTCTGAAAAATGAAGAAAAACCAAAGATTAGGGCCAGCAAAATAATTCTTTAAACACTTAAAGGTGTTAATATGTTTGAGGAAATATGGCAATAAATAAGGGAAATATTGAGTCCAATTCTCTAACCTGTTTATTAGATAACAGGCTAATATAGTTTTTTCTTTAAAGCTATGTTCTCTAATGTAACTATATAAATGTATAGTGGTATATTTTACTATAAACAGTGAATGTGATGTTTTACTACCTGTTTATTAATGACCTTAGGCATAGACATTCACCTGTTTTATCCCCATGACCATCAGGAGTTGTAATAAAAAGGATGAGGTAGAGCTGCAATGTGCCCAGGATGTCACATATTCTCTTACAGTTTATTGCAAAATCAGTAAACACTGTGGTCTGCAAGGAGAAAAAAGTGAACATGTATTTGTGCAGTGTTAGATGGTCACAGCAGAAAATGGACATTTTAGAGATATTTTTACCCACACTTACTGCCCTAAAATAGACCATTTAAACACTCAAACAATTAAATGTATTGGTGCATCAAGCTAGAAGATTTAAGAGATGTGAAAAGCAGCATATTCTTGCATGTTAGAGAGCAGCAAAATTGAGAAGACTAAGAGGTGAAATTGCTTTCAACACGTGTTTGGGAGAAAAATGGGGGCTAGTGAATAACATTAAAAAGTACTGTGAAGGTGATAGACACCAAAGGCTTGTTTAAACTTATGAATATAGTCAGCCTCACTTTTGAAGAGGAATTGTAATGGGCATGCTTAAGAGTCCATTCTTGTTTGTTTCTTTATCTATGTTTTCACTGCTGGTTATAACTTACCCTATCTTGCCACAGGAAGGACACTTCCTTAGACAGGAAGATAGCAGATTTTAAAAGCTGTGTTTCAAGCCATAGGTTTTAATACTCTATATGAGTAGACAATTTGCGCCTAAATTCTTCTTTAAAAAAACAAAAAGAATTTAAACAATTAAAACCCAGTTAACGTACTAAATGCACAGCTAAGGTAGTAGAAAGCACATCAGTCCAAGAGTCAAACATAAGAGGATTTAGTTGATTATATCTTGCAAAATTGTTCCCTAGCTTTTTAGTTTTCAACATTTTTCAAATGTAAAGAGCAGAAGCAATAGCAACACCCATATACCTTTCACCTATATTCACCACTTAATGTATTACAATGCTTGCTTTCTTTCTCTCTACATGTCTACAGATGTGCGTGCACACAGATAAGTTTTTTCTGAACCTCTGAATATAAACAGCAGATATAACCTTTCTCTCATATATATGTCATCATGCATGTCCTAATAAGAAACTGTCTTACCTAACCAAATACCATTTAACATAAAAATTAAAAGTAATTCCAAAATATCATCAAAAATATAATTCTTATTTAAATTTCCCCCACAGGATCCAAAATGTTTTATTACTGTCCAGAATCCAATCAGGATTCATGGTTACATTTGGTCACTATAATTCCTTAGCCTCTTTTAATCTATAATAGTCCCTCTGCCTTTTTTGTTTGTTTTTCATGACATTAATTTTTTTTGAAGAGTCCATGTTTATAGACTACATTATCTAAGCTGAAATAGAAAAATTTCTCATTTCAACAAAACCCCAAATAAAGTACTGTTTTTATTCCCTTATTCAAGACAAATAGGCAGGCAAATAAAGCTAATTTAATGTATCTTTTAAGGATTGTTAGGGTCAAGGGAGTAAGTATAGAAGACATGGACAGGACACAGAAACTTAAATATTTAAAGCCAAAGACTCAGAAAATCTGTAGGAACAGCACTAGAAGGCAGCACTTTATATATTACACTGGTAAAGACTTTATTTACATATTATATATATTCATCTATTTGGTAAAAGATAAACATAATACATAATGCAGTTAGGAAGTTTGCGGTTTGTTTTTTTTTGTATATATATTTTTACCTCTAATTAAGAAACTAATCCATAGGTTTAACTTTTCAGTCCTATGAGGTCCAAAGGACTCTCTCCATATTTGGCATCATTTTACACACATTTTATACACAAAAGCCTTTTAAAAGCCTATCATTTTTGTCATTTGTCTCTTTGCAAAAACACTTCATAGAGTAGGTAGAGGGCTTTAAATTCTGGGAAAAGTCCAGGTAAGTCATAAGGAAACCTCTAAGAAATGGAGGACTTGTCATAAAACAAAAGCATCAAACAGCATTAAGATTCGCCTTGTTCACTGAGACAATGGTCACACAGCTGGAAAATTCTGTAGCTGAAGAAAATGTGATTCATCTTCGGAACAGCTGAGATTGTCAAATTTTAATATCCTCATATTCCATGTCATAGGGATTATCAACTCAATGAAAGATTCATCTTCATTTTCTTTTGGCTTTTTTTTTTTTTTTGATAGCATACATTTAAACTCCAAATAGGTGCTCTAGTGAGCCTTGTTCAGTGTTAAAGCAGGCAATCATTGGGAATGTTTTTCCACTAGCTTTTGTCTCACTCTTTTCCTATGAAGAAAGGATATATGATGATATATCTGGTTTACTAATGAGAAATCCTATCGTGCTGGGCTGAGTTAAGATCTTGACAAACCCTTTGGGGCTTGCAGTACATAGGATACCAAGACTTTTGAGGAATTAGTCCCAAAAAGCCTTTCTGGATCTATGCAAAATCATTTCATCTTTTTGTCATTCTACTGCTCACCACTTAAATGCTTAAGGGATAAGCATTTGGGAAAAATTTTTAATAAAAAAAAAATATAAAGAAGAGTATAACAATCACTTCATTTCCCACTACCCAGAAATAATAGTAAATACCTTGGAATATGTGCTGCCAGCTATTTTTGTAAAGAAAAAGAATTGTTTTTGTAAAATTGTACATCTTCAATTTAAATTATTTAAACAAAGCAAAAAGGTAAAATGATGAAAAATAGTTAATTTTTAGCTGAAATTAATAAGAAAATAAAGTGTTTCCATAACAACAACAACAAAAAGTCTTAAATTTAAGAAAAGAGATTATAAAGGATTATGGGGAGTGGTTGTGGCTCAAATGGTTGAGAGCCTGCTTCCCACATGGGAAGTCCTGGGTTCGGTTCCAGTGCCTCCTAAAAACAAAAACAAACAAAAAACCCCAAACAACAAGTAAACAAATGAAAAAAAAAAACAAAAAAACAAAACCCAGAGGAGCCAATGTGGCTCAGTGGATGAGTGCCAGCTTCCCGCATACAAAGTCCCCCAGCCCTGGGACCTCAAAAAAAAAAAAAAAAGAAAAAAAAGAGAGATTATGAAAAACATTAATATTTTAGACTCCATTTTTTTTTCATTATATGCTTTAAGTTTAGATGGTACTTGGAGGACTGCTGCCCACAAAACATGGAGCGGAGCCGCCCGTGAAAACGGAATAGAGCCACCCACGAACAGAGTGAGCCGCCGCCGCGGAGGGCCGACTCAGTACGCCGCCGCAAAGACGGGGGGAGACAAGAAGCAGACATAGAAAAACACAAAGAATGGACACGCAGCAAGAGCAAGCAGAAGGGGGGGGGGATATGTAATAAATAAAAAATAAATCTTAAGAAAGTTTAGATGGTACTGATTTAGTATATTGCTGTAAAAGATGTGTGTAGGGGGATTAAGTGTATTTTTATTTGCTTCTATCTCCCCACCCTCTACTTTCTGATTTTTTTTTTACATTTTCAGAGTTTATAAGAAAAGCAATCTGACTAGTAATCATTATCCCCATATTTGTTTAATATTAGTTCTGTACTTAAATTGATTAAATATTCACCACCACTCTGTTAAAAATAGCATCTTTGGTTCTTTACTTTCACTCATTTGTAGATAGATTTCACTATCCAGATTTTTCAAGAAAGGATCACAAGATCCGTATCACAACAGTTTTTTCACATTGGAAAATGCCAGCCTGTTTAATATATTTAAATGACATCTGGTTGACAATATTTCATTCTTTTGAATGTGGATATAGTTTTCTCAGCACCATTTATTGAAGAGCCTATTCTTTTCCCATTTAATATACTTAGCACCTTGTTTTGTGTGTTTTTTAATGGTATTTCTTTCTCTTCTCTTTGAAACAGCAATAATTACCTAGTTGCTGTGCCATTTCTCTTTATTATGCTCATGGCTATGGGACTCTGTCCAGATATTCCAAATGTGCTAATATTACAGTGAGATCTAGTTCTTTTGCCCTCCAGGCTCATTTTTTATAGCCTGAGAGAAATGCATAGGGAAAAGAAGAATCAGGTTAAAGAAATGTTCTGCTTTCTCTTCTGATGTTTTGTTAAATATCTTGTATTACCTAACTGGGTGATATAGCCCCAAACCTGGAGGACTACTTTCAGAATTCAGATTATCTCCCAAATTCAGTGTGTTTGCTAGGGCTTCGCTTTAGTTAAGAGCCACACGTTTAAATATTTCTAATCTCTTTCACTGGGTTCTTCCTTGCAGAAGTTTCTACTGCTCCTTGGTTGGAGCATTACCTTCTCGCCACCTTTAGGACATGAACAAATCCTCTAAGGATTTTGCTGACTTATTTGTACAGTTTCAGGAGTGGGGGTGGGAGGGAGAACACAGTAGAAGTCAGAAGCTAAGCTCTGCTAGGCTTCTCTGCTCTAGAAGCACCTATTTCTTTCCTTAGCTGTGAGTTTTAAAATTAAATCGCATTACGTTATGTTCTTTTTTTTTCTCATGTTGCTTTTTGTGGTAAAGTTTTGGCCTTTTGAAAAAACACCTATTATTTACTATTTTGTTAGGTGGTTAGAGGGGGTGGGGGAGATTCTGGGATCCGTTTCAACCCATCTCTGAGAAAGCATTTAAAAAAGAAAATGCTTACATACAAAATATTTAGAACAGTACATGCTGTCTGCTCTATGGAAGAGGATGTCAAACTCTCTTCTACGTGACTGTTTTCTCCCTTCTAAAATTTATTTCACAATTATTTACTGAACACGTTATATGCCAGGCACTAAGCAAACATCTGTAAATAAGACAAATAAGGTTCTAATGTGTGTATGTCAGTGTGTGAGATATTGTTTAAAAGAAGATAATTTTAGACACAGATGAGAACGATAAAAAATAAGGCATGAAGAATGGATAGTGACAGTCTGAAGGGCTTACTTTATAAAGGTGGTTAGGAAATATCTCTGTGAGTAGGCGACTTCCAAGCTGAGATTTAAATAAGAAGGAACCTGCAATGGGAAGATCAGGGAGCACAGTATTCCAAACATAAGAAAGAGCAAGAGAAAAAGTCTTAATGTGGAACTGAATACGCCTAGTTCAAAAAACAAAAAGGTCAGTGTTGCTAGAGTGTAACATGTGATGGGGAGTGTGGTATAAGATGCAGTCAGAGAAGCAGACTGGAGTCAGAGCACTCAGAAAGTTGAAGGACAGAGGAGTGTGATACTTTTGCTAGGTGGATCAAATTTATTATTTTTGTTTTGTTTTTTTTTTTAAAGATTTATCTTTTATTTCTTATATATCCCCCCCCCCTTTCCGCTTGTTCTTGCTGTGTTTCATTTTTGCGTTCTTCTGTGCCTGCTTGTCTCCCCCTGCTGCGGCGACCCACCGAGTCAGCTCACCACGCAGCGACCTGCCTGCTCGCGGCGGCTTGCCCTGCTCGCGGGGGCTTGCCCTGCCCACGGGGGCTTGCCCTACCCGCAGCGGCTTGCCTTCTTGAGCGGTCTGCTCGCTCGAGGAGGCCCCGGGAACCGAACCCGGGGCCTCCCATGTGGTAAACTGGAGCCCTACCAATTGAGCTACAGCCGGTTCACCAAATTTACTTTGTTGATATTTTCCTATACTTATTTGGATGTTCTAATTCTTATTTCCATTGTAGAAATGGTTACTTTAAAACTTATTTTTAAAAATCCAAATGGCCAATCTATAGATGAAAAGGTGTTCAAACTCATTAGTAATCAGGAAAAGTCAAATTACAATCACATTGAGATACTATTAGACATCTCTAAAATTGGTTAACATGATAAAGTCTGACACTAATCAACTACTGATGAGGATGTAAAGCAAAGGGAACTCACACCCTGCTGGCTGGAATGCAAATTGGTACAATTTCTTTGGAAAACTAAAGTTGAAGAAATGCATACCTAAATACTTGTGAACATGTGCAGCAGAAAACATAAATACAAATGTTCACAGTAGCATTATTCAAAATAGCAAAAAAACAAACAAACAAAAAACAAAAACAGGAGTCAACCCAAATGTTGATTAACAATGGAAGGGATAAATAAACTGTAGTTATTATCATATAACAATACACCACGAATAGTACAAACTATAGCAATAAGCAACAATATGGGTGAAACTCACAATGTTGACCTAAAGAAAAATATCTGAAACTAATATATCCAATTTTATTTATATAAACCTCAAAATCAAATAGTACTTTTTCACTTTTGAAGAATGCATACATGGGAGATAAAGCTATACTTAATAAATTCAGGATAACGATCACCACCAGGTAAAGGGAAAGCGTTTTATGATCAGGGAGGAGCACATTGGAGTAGGAGCTCACTAAATATGAGCCCCATTTTACTTCTTGAGCTGGGTGGTGGATACCTGGGTATTTGCTTCATAATTATTCTTTAAACTACACACATGTGTTTTATGTACATTTTATTAATATTTAATACCTCTCACAAAATAAAACAAAAGAAAAACTCTGTGCACATGTTGATACATTTCTGAAGAAGAGATGCTCAAAAGTGGAAGTGTGGATCAAAGAGTATGTACTCAAACTGTTCTCTGAAAAGACTGCACCAATTTAAATTTGTACTAATGGTATTTTTGAATGTGCCAATTTCCCCTCACCCTCACACCAACACTCATTTTAAATGATCTTACAAAATTTTTTTAAAACCAGTCAAATGGCCAGAAATTCTGGCTTATTGCTAACTTGCAATTGCTTACCAGTGTGGTGCTGACCAGCAATATATTAGTGATGCTGGCTGCTGGAAACACCATTGCTTTCTCTTTTTTTGAATGCTCTAGAGATGTCTAGCATACTAACCAATTCTCAGCTGAAATTTATAATTAGCTATTACATTTTACATATTATCTATTAGAAGGGGAAATTACTATTTAATATACTTTAACATCATAAACATGGCAAATTAAAATTAAAAACATGGCTTACAAATAGATATCATACCCATAAAGGAAATAAGAAAAACAATTAGTAATCTCTCTATGCTCTCTTCATAGAGATTTCAAAATAAATCTAAGGTTATACATAGGATGTGGGTTTTTCTCTGGGAGTAGTATTACAGAAGGTTTGTGGTATTATAAGGGTCATGACACAATGCAGGTTGCTTAGTCTCAAATGCATTTGTAAAGCTTACATTAAAAATATTTTATATTGAATCTATGAGATGAAAAAGCTAACAAATAGAGATTTTGCTACATAAATATATCCAACCTCTTTATCTTTTGTAAAAATAAAAACATTTTGCAGGAAATTAAAAAGCAACCCCTTGCCTGTTTCAAAAGATAAAGGACACTTTTTTTCAAGGCTATATTATGAAACTATGTTCAACGGTCACAGAAGCAACCATATTAACTTGCAGCATGGGCACAATTTTAAAGTCCTATTTTGATAATTTAAATTCATATATTAAAGGAAAATGTCTTAAGCAAAGTTTAACTGCAGTTGAAATTACTATAGTAGTAGAAAATTCAATAATTTGGGTAAATCCGTGACAGTTGATAAGTAATCACCCTGATTCATCAACATAACATTACTGAAACAGCAATACCAACCACCAAGCTTTTCTTCAGTAAGTTACTACTGATTTGTACTTTGTCCTAAAAAAAAATTAATCAGAACAGTAAATGTGGTAAGTGGTAGCCTTTCCATGACTTCAAGGTGACTCATTTGAAACCTCTAAAAACAAATCATACTCATATCATGTACTATCAATAAGTTTTCTTTTGAACGCTTCCTGTAATTTAAAGTCAAACAAAGGTTTGAATATTCTTATGATTTAGAAGTGAGGGGGGAAAAGTACATATAAATATTTTTAAGACAATAATGTAATCTGAAAAGTATAGGAGAAAAGTAATCTGATTTTTTAAAAAGATTTTATTTCTCTGCCCCTCCTTGTTGTTTGCACTCACTGTCTGCTCTCTTTGTCTATTCGTAATGTGCTCTCTATGTCTGCTCATCTTCTTTTTTAGGAGGCACCAGGAACGGAACCTGGGACCTCCCATGTGGGAGGGAGGGATCCAATTGCTTGAGCCACCTCCACTCCCTGCTTGTTGTACCTCTCATTGTGTTTTCCTTGTTGTATCTCCTTGTTGCATCTTTGTGTTTTTTGTTGTTGTTGTTGTTGTTTTGTTTGTTTTTACTAGGAGGTCCTGGGGCTTGAACCCAGGTTCCTCCATATGGGAGACAAATGCCCAACCATTTGAGCCATATCTGTCCCCCTCCTTGTTGCATCTTGATATGTCATCTTGTTGCATCAACTTGCCGCACCAGCCACGTCAGCCCATCATGTCAGCTCACTGTCTTCCTCATCCTTTAGGAGGCACTAGAAACCAAACCTGGGACCTCCCATGTGGTAGGTGGGTGCCCAACTGCTTCAGCCACATCTGCTTCCCTTATTTATTATCTCAATACTAAGACTGATTTAATTTTATTTCAGAGAAAGAGAAATATACCCACATATACACACATGTATGTTTTTAACATAATGTTTGTTATGGGACAAGATAAACGCACATGGTAAAAGTCAGAGCATTTACACAAGGTCTAAAAGCTAGAAAAATGGTCCTTATAAATCGTAGTTTAATTGGAAACTAATCATTTTTGTGACAAATAATTAAGATTCGATATAATCCCATAGGTTCCTAAAAACCATGGAATTATATAAACTATTTTTAATTAATAGATTTCATTTTTAGAACGTTTTAGATTTACAGAAACATTGAGCCGATAATGCAGATATTATCTGTATATATCTTGCACCCAGTTTCCCCTATTAATATTTTACATTAGGATAGTACATTTGTTACAAAATGACCAACACTGATACATTAAGTCCATACTTTATCTCCCTTTCCTTAGTTTTTATTTACTGTCCTTTTTTCTGATCCAAGATCCCATCCAGGAGATCACATTACATTTAGCTGTCATGTCTATTTAGCTCCCCCCTCCCCCGCCCCACCCTTTTTTTTCCCGGCTGTGACAGATTTATAGGTTTTGTTTGTTTTTGATGACCTTGACAGCTTTGAGTATGGTCAGGTATTTTGTAGGATGTCCGACTATTGGAATTTGATATCTTTCTCAGAACAAAATTGGCATTATGGGTTATTCGTAGAAAAATCACAGAGGTAAAGTGCCATTTTCATCACATTATATCAAAGATACAAACTATCACCAAGCCTTATCACTGTTGACAAGGCCTTGATCACCTGGCTGAGGAAGTATTTGTCAAGTTTCTCCACTGTAAAGTTGTTCTT
>PVKH010045730.1:0-10472 GCA_004027955.1 Chaetophractus vellerosus
GCCAATCATCAAATTTAATTGGAAGTGTAAGGACCTCAAATAGCCAAAAATGTCTTTAAAAAGAATGAAGTTGGAGGACTCTCACATCCTGACTTTAAATCATATTACTTATCTACAGAGGTGAAAGCAGAAAGGTGCTGGCATAAAGACAGACAGATTGACCAATGGAACCAAATTGAGAACTCAGAAATAGACTCTCACGTCTACAGTCAAGTGATTTTTGGCAAGGCTGTTAAGGCTACCCAGTGGGCCAGAAAAGTCTATTCAATAAATCATGCTGAGAGTACTGGATAGCCATATCCAAAATAAAGAAAGAGGACTCTATCTCACACCTTATGCAAAAATTAACTCAAAATGGATCAAGGAACTAAATATAAAAGCAACACCATAAAACTCCTAGAAGAAAATGTAGAACATCTTTAAGAGCTTGTGGTAGGCAGTAGTTTTTCAAACCTTATGCCCAGAGCACAGCAACAAAAGAAAATAAATAGAAAAATATGACCTCCTCAAAACTGGACACTTTTGCACCTCAAAGGATTTTTTCAAAAGGGTGAAAAGACAGCCAACTCAATGGGAGAAAATATTTGGCAATCACATACCTGATAAGGGTTTGATATCCATGATATATAAAAAGATCATACAACTAAAAATTAAAAAGACAAACTATCCAATTAAAAAATGGGCAAAAGACCTGAAAGGACAATTATCCAAAGAAAAAATACAAATAGCAAAGAATCACATGAAAAAATATTCAACATCACTAGCAATTAGGGAAATGCAAATCAAAATTATAATGAGATATCATTTCACACATATTAGAATGGCCACTATTAAAATGTCAGAAAACTGTAAATGTTGTAGAGGATGTGGAGAGATATGAATGCTTATCTACTGTTGGTAGGAATGTAGACAGGTACAACCACTATGGTGGACTATTTGGCAGTTTCTAAAGAATTTGAATATAGACTTGTCATGTTACTCAGCAATACCACTGCTAGGTATATACCCAGAAGAAGTGAGAGCAGTCACATGAATAGACATCTGCACACCAATGTTCATAGTGGCGTTATTCATGTTAGCCAAAAGTTGTAAACAACCCAGGTGTCCATCAACTGATGAATGGATAAATAAATTTTGGTGTATATGCACAATGGAATATTATGCAGCAGTAAGAAGAAATGAAGTTGTGAAGCATATGACAACATTGATGAAACTGGAAGACGTTATGTTGAATGAAGCTAGCCAGACACAAAAGGACAAATACTGCATGACTGTGCTATTATGAACTAAATTATATAAACTCATAGAATTTATAATTAGAATATAGGTCATAGGAAAATAGAAGGAGGGTAGAGAATGGAAAGCTGATGGTTAAGGAAAATAGAAGGAGGGTAGAGAATGGAAAGCTGATGGTTAACCTGTGCGGAATTGGTTAAAAGATTGTTTGTAAATCTTTGGAAATGAATGGAAATGGTGAAAGCACATCATGAAGTTTTTAACGAACAGAGTTATTATGTGGGTATGACAGTGGTTGAAAGGGAAAGTCTAAGGTCATGTATATTACTAGAAGGAAAGCTAAAAAATGTAACATGTATAACAGTGAAACCTCATGTAAAACATGAATATGGGTGATATTGCATATATAAGACTGTTTTTACAAAATATAAATACAAATGGACAGAGCGAAGGAAACAGAATAGCAGCTATTTAGAGCAGGGGAAGCATAGAGAGATTGAGAGTTGATGAGTTTTGTTTGATTGGTTTTTGTTTTATTATTATTATTATTATTACTGGAATAATGAAAATGCTCTAAAAATGATTGGAGTGATGAATGTACAACTATGTGATTATATTGACTATCACTGATTGTACACTTTGGGTAGATTTATGCTTTATTAATATGTATCAATAAAATTGATATGTTTAAAAAAGTTGACTTAGGCCATTCAAAATATACCATTTTGTTCTTTTCAGTCTTTTTAAATTACTGATATTTAAAATTACTATTTTGTAGAATAACTTTGCACGGTAGATGGTAAACTTGATTTGAGCAAGGATCATAGCTGTCTTGTTCAGTTCTTGGACTAGAGCCTAATGTAATACATGAATGAATGAACCCATCTCCTCTGAAAACACAAGTTTACTGTAAATGGCAAACGATCATAACAAGACTTGCATGACAATTTAAGTTCAATAATAAGAGCAAAGATGGACTAGAGATATTTTATTCACTTAAATTATGAGAATATGATGAATGTATAAGTGTCAGTTTGATATTTGTGAAATCTCATCCAAGTAAGAAAATGAGCATTGTTAGTTTGGGCATCTTCAATGTTTTTGTTGTTGTTTTAATTGACAGAGATATGATGATATACAATAATTTCTACTTGGAAAATATGATTGGACATTTTGGTTTATCTTTATAAAATTAAAGAAAGAGAGATGCCATACTGACATAACCAGAATTACTTTATTTTATTTTATTTTTTAAGATTTATTTATTTATTACTCCCCCCTCATTTGCACTCGCTATCTGATCATTGTGTGCTGTCTGGTCTGCTCATCTTCTTTTTAGGAGTCACTGGGAATGGAATCTGAGAACTCCCATGTGGGAGGGAGGTCCCCAATCGCTTGAGCCACATCCACTTCCTGCTTGTTGTGTTCTTCATTGTGTTTCCTCATGTTTTCTCCTCAATGCGTCATCCTGTGCATCATCTTGTTGTGTCATCCTGTTGCCTCACCTCACCGCACCAGCCCATTGTGTCAGCTCGCTGTATTGCTCGTCTTCTTTAGGAGGCACTGGAAACTGATCCTGGGACCTACTATGTGGTAGGTGGGTGCCTGCATTTTAAGTCTAGTCACAAAATACCAATTTACATTTTTCCAATCAGCAGAGTATGTTATTTGAGAAAAATTTTAAATGGGATATAATTTTCAAATTATCAAGGTAGCATATAGAGGACATAAAAGTACATAAACCCCTTTCAGTACAAAATATTTCTTACATGGAAAGTCAGCAGAATTGCCACAGCTCGACTGTCATTTGCTCAGCTTTTTTAAGAACAGTGTTGATGTTTAAACTCTTTTATGTATGACAAGACTCACTTTTAAGATATTGACCTGTAGAACTATAGCCAAAAAATGACACTGGTTGCTATTTCCCTTCTCTTGTGAGGGTGTTTGAATTTTAAAATTAACTTCAGTTAAAAGTAAAGCATTTTTTTTTTGCTAGGATTTAACTGTATAAGCAGATACTTCACATCAGACATGTAATATTTTTTGAGCTTATCAATTCTCCTATAAATAAAATTATGATATTTTTAAAGTCATGCTATTCATGTAGAAAACTTCTTTGTAATGGGCTATTGGCTAAAAAGAAGGAAATATTTTAATGCAGAAAGTTTACTAACTAGTCTCCTGGCCCCATTCAGAAAGGCTTAGAACTCTAAGGAGAGAACTATGTTTCCCTAATGTCAGGTCTTCCAGAGAGTAGATTTATATGAATATGATGCTATAAACAAATAAACAATACTGGTTCATGATTAGAATATAATTTCAAGGCTTCTATGAAAATGACATTCCTTCAAATTAAAATACCATTTTCTCTATATAAATTCACAGTTTTAATATGTGGGTACCCACAATTATTTCAGCTACTGCTGTAATAAGTCCTGTTTCCTCTTGGATTCAGATATAGGTTATACTCAAACTCTTCTTTCTTGATGTTGTTGATTTTCTTCACAACTTGGAAAGGCATACCCTTTTCTTTCATTCGTTAATCTTTTCTAAGAACTGAGTGTAACTTAGAGAGCTTCAGAGATCTGCCTCCTGGTTCAGTTTGCCAGTTCCCACCCAGCTTTCATCTCATACCACCTGTAACTTTGGGCAAGTTTTTTGAACTCTCTATGCTTCAGTTTACTTACCTGTAAAACAGATATAATAAAAGTACTTACTCTTAATATTATTGTGAGTATTAAGTGAGTCAAGTGCATAAAATACCTATTGTAATGGACAACACATAATAAGTTTTCAATATTATTTCCTCTACAAAGCCACCTGAAGTTCACACTGCCTCTCCTCCTTTTGAGTACTTATTACATTTCTACTAAGTACTAATATCTATTCTGTCACTTAATCATGAATTAATTTTTCATATTTGAGTGTTGTTTCATCAAGTCAATTACAAACACCTTGAAGCACATCTATTTTTACTTGGTTTTTGCATTCTACATAGATTGGGCATACAGGATGCTTGATAACTTTAATAATAATAATAAAAATTTTGTTATAACAATAAAAATAAACATTGATGAAGCACTTATTTGGGCCTGCCACTTTAGTACTTTACATGCATTGTTTCATTTAATCCTTGCAACAATACTCTAAGGTGGATCCTATTTTCATACCCATTTTATAGATGAAGGAACTGAGTTTAGGAAAGTTTGGGAAATTTGCCCAAGATCACATAATTACAAGTGTCTTTGTTGGTGTGGGTCTATGGGCTGTCTGAAAACACAAGTCACATTACTTCTGATCCTATTTTTGTCTTCAGAACAGTCCAGAGTTTCTCATACTTAAATTATTACTTGTGCTCTTCACTCTTATTTCTGTCTTAATCCTCTCCAGTCAGTTGTGCATATCACCGCAATGGTTAGTTTCCTAAAGCACTAGGGAAAAGGGTGGTGATTAGTAATAATTAGAAACTTGGCCCCCTGTGGAATCTCTAGAGGTTTTTCTTTGTTCAGCTGAAAGAATGCAAAAGGATCAGATTCTGTCAACACCATATGAATGTTTCTCTATATTGGATTTTAAAAATTTGATCATTGCTTTTCAACTTATTTGTACAGCAATTGCTTCGTTAATATGAGTCTCTTTTCCAGGTTTTATTTTTCCAGCTTCTTAACAACAGGTCATAGAATAAAATAATCCATTTCATGGAATATTAGGATTGGATAAAACTTTAGAGAACATCTAGCCCAATATTTATATTTTGTATATTTTGTTGATAAGGAAACTAGAGGTTAAAGAGGGGTCTTTCCCATGTGCATTATTTATGGTGACAGATAAGCTGCTGAAATAGTGACCCAAAAATACAGTAGTTACAAAAAAGGCTATTTTTCCTACTGTTTTCCATAGTAGCCCTAATGTAAAAAGCCCAGATCTCAGCTCCTCTATGTCAGAAAGCCAGACTTCTGCCCTCCTGCCATTCTGTTTTCTTCTACAATATAGATGTCTTCTCATGGTAGAAGTGGAGACATTGTCTCACCCACATTGCTACCAAAAGGACAGGGAAATAGGACGTATGAGAGATGTATCCCATGTCTAAAATCCAGACCTAGAAGAGGCACGTGACACTTCCATTCACATTCCATTGGTGAGAAGTTAGTCACAGGGTCACATCTAACTTCAAAAGAGACTATAGAATGCATTCTAGAAGACAGACATGCACCTAGAGGCAATCTGGGCACTATTGAAACATGGGAATTGGACTTTAATGAACACCCGAAGGTTCCACCATGCCACACAGAAAATGTAGAAGGAAGATGGATGTCATTAAAAATATCGTTTAGACTTCGTTATGTTGAATACATCTATAATGCTAATATTTTACAGTCTGCATTGGTTCAAGTTATTGTTTTCTTGCTTATATATGGTTGTTATATTGGTGCTGCTTTTACTTTACTGAGGTTTTTGAGAATAAAATTTTTATATCTGTGAAAAAAACTGCTTTTTATCCTAAGGAAAATTGATTCTGTATGGAGTCATATTGTGGGTGATTTATTTTACTTTATGTAAAAAAGATACACTTATACAAAGAAATATGCCTAATATGTACTCAGAGCTTTTTGGTGATGACGAGGATAATAAAGTCATTAGGAATTGTATCTGTCAGGAACATCCAAGTCTCCGAGTCAGTCATAGATTATAAGGAGAGCCATCCACATGTGTGTGGGTTACATTAATAATTTCCCTGGTAACCATGGTGAGGTGAGTTGTCCACACTTGGAGTAAGGCCATTATGAATCAAAATCAGAAGGCTACCTTATTTATCCCTCTTTTCCCTTTTAGCATTAATTCTTTGTAATTTGTCTTTTATGACAAAATTTAATCAGATTTAAACTCAAGGAAATAAAAAATATATATAATTTGCATTCTGCTTCTACAGCTGCAAATAACTGATCTAAAGTTGCTAGCATGACAGCTATAGGCAGTAAGTTACACAATGGCAGAGGCAAAGATGTGGTTGGGTCCCTTTTGTCTACTCCTTCATATGTACCCATGGATGGTGTATTTGTCAGCCAAAAGGGGTTCTAATGCAAAATACCAGAAGTAGGTTGGTCTTTGTATTTATTTGGGGTAGAAGTCCACAGTTACCAGACCATAAAGCTTAAGTTTCTTCCCTTACCAAAGTCCATTGCCACGTGTTGCAGCAAGACAGTTGCCGATGTTTGCCAGGGTTCAGGCTTCTTGGGTTCCTCTCTTCCTGGGGCTCCATTCTCTCCAGGCTCAGTGCCTCTGTTTCCTCCACAAGGTCAGCTGTAGACTATGAGGCTCTCAAGGCTTTGCTTCTCTCCACAAGGCTAGCTGTAAACTCTTAGGCGAATGGCTAGTCTCTATCCCAGAGCCTCCTTTCCTTCCTCACAACCAAGCTCCTCCATCTGCTCACCTTCCCTGCTCCAGCATCAAAACTCCAACATCAGAACTGCTTCAGTACTGTCCTTTGCAATTCCTTTTATCTTTGATTCCCCCACCAGCAAGAGGTGGGACTGAACGCCCTACTGACGTGGCCCAGTCACTGCCCTAATCATAACTTAATCATGCCCAGATTAACAGACCAGTTTATAAGCATAATCCAATATCTATTTTTTTGGAATTCATAATTACATCAAACTGCCCAATGGCTACAGATGGGTAAAATATTTTTGTAAATAACTCATATGAATGGCCCTAGGGTTGTCATTTGTCCCTTGAGCCCCACTTTAAACTCTCCAAAGTTTACTTATCTAAAATGTTTGATTTTTTTAATTCAGTTTCCAACATCATATTGTATGTAAATAAAATGGGAAAGAAGGCAAAATGCATATCATGGTCAGGGAATTATATAGAATCCTGGAAGTGTACATTACTTGTACCAGAAGTATATCATTGAGATATGAAACAATAGCAACAACATTATAATAAAGTAATTGCATGTTGCCCACATTGTTCATAAATTAGAGCTGGGATGATGAATTCTAATTAAATATTTAAGTATCAGCCAATGGATGTTTACTCTTACAGATGTCCACCCATGGATGTGAACTATCCACTGTCAATTCTGGAATCTGAGTGACTTCAATTTGAATCCAGCCTTAGCCACTTACCACGTATGTAACTTTCTTATTTCAGTTACATAAATTCTATGGTTCTAAAGTTTTCATTCAGGATAATAGGAAAAAATAATACTTAACTAATGAAGACTTTCAGGAGGGAATGGAAGCTGCTGGCTTAAGAAGATAAAATGTTTGCTATTTGGCTAGAACAGCTCCATATGTATAGTATGTTCTTAACAAAGAGTAACCATTTTCAATGCCTCCCTGTTCCCATCTCTTCCCGGACAAAACTGAGTCTTATTTATCTCTACATCCTCCACTGTGTCTAGTGAAAAACCTTGTACAATACACAGTTGTATGTTGAATTGACCTGAAGCTAAAATGATGAAAGATCATGCTAAGACAATTCAAGAGAAAACATTTTCCTCAGTCTATATTATCTGAATGGCTCAGGTGAAAATTCTATTTTTATTTTATGGCCTGAAATATCAGATAATGACCTAAATCCTCCAATTTAGTTTTGTGCAAAGACTTGGTCTGAGATGAATATTTATGGTTTTACTTAAGAATTAAAGTGTTTTGGCAGTTGTTCAATTCACTGGATGTGCTATTAAAACAGCATAACTGATTCAGCAATTTCATTCATGTGCAGGTTTCCCTAATGCTGCAGACCTCCTGCAATAAGCTAGAAAAATAAGTAGGAAATCCAGAGGTTAAAGCAGTTATATAGTCATTAGGAATAGGCTCCATAGTGACTTAAACTGATTTTCTTAATTGTAATTTCTCCTCTTTTCATTATACTTGAATCGTAAATTATAACTAATTATCTTCCTTGAGTTCTTCATGACAGGCCTCATGCAGACCTTTAATTATATATAAAGAAGAAAACAGATGTTAAATCTCTTTCTTACCTCAAATATATTTAAGAGCAACACAGGATTAGCATTAGAGAATATAGTCAGCTGAGTTCACCAGAAACCTGTTTTCCTCACATTTTTGGTAGATTTTTATTTATATCTTGAAAAACATTTTCTGAAAACTCCTTAAAAAAATGTTCATCTTATAGTTTACATCATCACATTACCTGACAAACTTAAGGTATAATAATATGACCATATGCTTCATCGTCTCACACTAAAAATCTACTTATGTCTTCTTTGCATTTCTGATGCTTAAGAATCCACTAACATGAGTTGCAGGTAGTCCAGTTTCTCTCTCTTGATTCACTCACGTTCTGTAGTTAAAAAAAAAAAAAGAAAAATCTTTGGCTTTACCAATCTGAAGGCGGGGACGTTGTCCTTCTGCCACAAGCTAGGCAGAAAGTCCAGCACTCAGGCTGCATCTCATGACTACAGGGTGTGACTGCAGAAACTTGGAACTGCTTATTGCCTTGAGCATTTTTATAATCTGTGGTGAAGCCCATGGTGATCTGTGTCCCTGCCTAGGCTCCAGGGCTCCCCAAGTTTGGGATTAAAATCACAATTCTCTTAGTTTATAATTTGCTTCTCACTATTCCCAAAGCAGATAACTAAACCAGACTAGCTATGCACTGAGGTACTTCCAGCCTCAGACTCACAATGAAACAGAACCAAGCCTCTCCCAACAAATTGTTAGGATATGCAGTAGACTGAAACACTAATTTAGACTCTCCGTTCTCCATGGGATTAATTTTCAAGATCTTAGTGAGACAATGCAGGTGTTACTGTGTAAGTGGCAGGCTCACTGTCCAACGTACATAGAAGCCAATACTATGACACCAGGATTTTGAGAAAAGAGTTTTATTACATGGCAACCAGTAAGGAGACTGAAACAGAAACTCAAGTCTGTCTCCTTGAGCTACAGAATTTAGGGATATTTATGTGATTATGGAGGGGCTTGACTTAGGGAAATATGGTAGGATGGAGTGAAATGACGCAGGTCAGGAGGCTGGCTGGGTTCAGTGGGGCATGTATACTTGCAAGTCATGCTTATTCATACATCACGTTTAAAAATGGCACCTTAGTATATTGGGGGGCATGATTTTTACTATTACAATTAGGCATTGGTAACATTAGGTCAGGGTTTTCTTACTTTGCACATGTCCAGGTATGGGTGGCTGAAATGTTTCTATTTTGCCCATTTAAAGCTGGTTGAAAAGGTGGGGAAAGAAACAGGAACTAAACTTTTAGAAAAGCAAGTACTTATTAATAAACATAAATGGGAAAACTAAGATAAAAATAGGAATTTAGCTCTTATAAGTAAGTATAGTCAAGGTAGTGTAAGATATATGGGAATAAACTTGCTAGGGGACCATTTCACTAATTAATAAGTTCTTACTTTTGAAACTCAGGAATCAGATATTGAGCAATTTAAGTAAATTGATCCATCTCCTCTTCAGATTCGCATTCCAGAGGTCTCTAAGAGGGAAAATATCTTTTGAGTCAAAATAAGTGTTGTTGTACATTTACCCCTGTTAGTGGGTACATTTTTTCACATATTATGTGAATTTGACTGAGGATATATCAGAAAATAAGTATTTTAAGTCCTTAAAAGCCATGAATTTCCTAAATTTTAAAGGAATCAAGAATTGTGTGATGTTAAAACTAGTGGACTCATAAAATTATAAACTACATTTCCACTATTGAACTATGGTGCTATCATGGAAACTGTAAATAGAAATATTGCCATCTGAGGCAGTGTGAGATTATTTTATGACTCCTGAAGAGAGAAAGACTATGTTTGTTTGTGGGCCCGGCTAGATAGCTCAGTGGATAAAGAGCGCGCTGGGGTACCACATGGGAGGCCCCGGGTTCGGTTCCAGGGACCTCTCCGAGCGGGCGGACGGCCTTGAGAAGGGCAAGCCACCGTGGGCGGGGCAGAGCCGCCGTGGGCAGGGCAAAGAGCCGCCACGGGCAGGGCGGAGCCCCCACGGGCATGGCAAAGTCACCCGTGAAAAGCAGAGCTGCTGCCTGCGAAGCGGAAGCCAGGCAGCCCGCAAAAACATGGAGGACTGCTGCCCGCGAAACATGGAGCGGAGCCGCCCGTGAAAACGGAATGGAGCCGCCCACGAACGGAGTGAGCCGCCTCCGTGGTGGCCGCAAAAGACGGGGGGAGACAAGAAGCAAACATAGAAAAACACAGAAGAATGGACACACAGCAAGAGCAAGCAGAAGGGGGGGG
>PVKH010045731.1:0-10472 GCA_004027955.1 Chaetophractus vellerosus
GAAGAATGAATAATCTGAAACAAAACCGAACAGAAAAAGGCAACATGGTGGGCAGGGCACCTGTGGTGTGAGCGAAATCGGGCACTTGGTTCTTTGGTAAAGTTCAATCAAGTTCTAGTCATAAAAAGGCTGTGTGATTTATGGTGGAGGACAGGAGTGAAAAATAGGAGGGTTGAGGGGAGTGGAAGGGACAGATATAGGATCAGGAAGCCAAATGAGTTCATGAATGTGTCCTCTGAAGATTGGTAATTCCTTTGACATTTAATCCATGTCATGTACAGACAGTGCTTAATGAAATAATGGATGAAGAAATAAATATGTAATATCCTTAGCCTCAGGCAGCACAAATGGTGACATCCTACCACTTCCCAAGCCCCTGAGAATGACTGCCCCTTTTGAATCCAGTTATCACACATTTCAGCCTATTCTAAATCGTGTTCTCCTTGGGAAATAGCTAAATGGGGCTCTCTGATCCTTCCCATTGAAAACAATTGTGTTGAGAGAGGTTGGGCATCATACCAGAAGATACGTTTGTGCTACAGAAATGACAAAGCAACACTGCTCAGTTCTCCTACAAAATGCTTGTCTAGGGAAGCAATAGGTAGAGGAATGGATCCTTTGTCTTTTTAAAAAACTATAAAAAGATAAAGAGGGAAGCTCCTTCTATGACCTCCTATTACAATGAAAGTACGTTGTAGACTGAGGCTCTGCTCGCTCCATTTCTAAGACAAGCACGTGCTGCTGGGGCAGGAGAAGCCTTGCTGTCCCCTTGCTGTCCTGTATGGTGTGCGGCACATACTGCCTAGGGTGAGACTCCAAGGGGCTAATGACAGCAGGTCATCACGGCTGTCAGAGAGCTGCTGCTTTCTCCATCCCAGATATGATTCCATTTTCATCTATAATAAATTTATTATAATTTCAGCAACATTATTCCCATGTGACTTGCTATTCTAATCTTCTCCTTGCAGTTTGCATACGGTTGGCCAAAAAAAAAAAAAAAGTCATTGGAAGATACCCCTTTATTTTCATAATCCCTCGTTCACTTAGCAAAATGCCCTCAGAGTCAGTGGTTGCTAGGGATTCAGATTTGGATTCCCCATGCCCATGCTGATTTGTGTGCAACTGTTCTGGTGGAAGGGATGGCTACTTGTTATGCGGAATGTATTCCCGACATGCACAGACTGGCTGCTTCAGCAGCCACAGGCTTTGCTTCTTTGGAACTCTATCTAGGGACTTGCAATTTGCTTAGGTGAAGCAGAGAAATCTGAGTAAACTGGAACCAAGCCACACTAAAATGTGCTATTAATTGGACTTATTTTAAATTTTACACCAGTCATCTTCTCTGTTTCCCTTCATAACTGTCTATGGTTAAGCAAGGCATTCCCAGATGAGCTTTCAATGAGGAAAGTCCCCACACTGCATAATGAGCAGCATTTCATAATAAGCACTGGCTCTGTATTTAGAGAATCCACACTCAAACTCTAGCTGAGCCATAGCTCATGTCTATATCTTTATTAGTGGGGTTGCAAATATTAAAGAAGTGATGATTTGTAAAGCACCTAAAATAGTGCTTGAAACATGGAAAGTACACACACAAAAATGTTGTCTTTTATATATATGATCACAGTACCTTTTTCTTTAGGGATGTTTCTATTACTATCACCAAAGATTTAAGAACAAAAACAGTTATGATAGCAATCCCAAATTTCTCCCACGGAAATTTAACCAAGTGGTGGGTTTTTTCACTATTTCCGTAATATGGACTTTCAGCCTGAACCCAGATAAAGTATATTCAAAAGCTCAACTTTCACTATTGTTTAATTAATATAAGATGATAGATTCTCAGAGAATCCATTTACAGGTGGAAGCTACAAGTAATTGAACTATTGAGTCCATACCGCAGTACTGTGTTCAGTTCTGGGGACTATATATTAAAAGGGGTATTAGGAGCCAAAGAAAACAGATCAAAGCAGCAAGGGGATTTGATACCGTAGGATTAAAAAGATAAGCATAGTGTACCTTGTATGAATGTTTTTTTTTTTAAATGGGGAAACTATGACAGGTATATTTTCATTGATTCATTTACAGATAGTTTTTTACAGATAGTTTCTGAGGCAGAATCCCAATATGGTCAAATGTGTAACTTGGCAAATTCTCCTAAAAGCAACTCTAAAAATGGAAAAACTAATTTAAAAAAATCATTTCAGAGATTTGGAAACCAACCAAATGCATATACCAAACTGAGAAAGCAGTTATTAATGAAAATACACTGAATTTTGGGTGAGGAAATGGAAGGCTGTGGCATTTTTATCTCGGGCTACTCCGATCCCCCATTCCATATTCAATTGGTGTAATAGTTCTACCAGAATGAGGCAATCTGTGAAAACCATCATCCCTACTAATGGAATTATTTGATTTAGAGAGAGAAGGAAAAAAAACCATGCCACACCCAGCAGTAATGATAGCTCTCTCTCTCACAAATGAGTGAGAAGACAAGTGGCTCAGCTAGCCTGAGGTGTGGACCTAGTTGGCTCAAGCAATAAACTGGCAGACTAGCCAGAACTTAGCAGGAAGGTCTGGGAAATGAGATAGCCATACTTGGTCTCGGTGTTCCACAAATCCCCTGCTGATTGGAAAGGTGTATATACATGGAAGGTATACCAAAATGTATCTAAGCTACCCACACATTACTCCCTGCCTTTAGAGCCTGCACAGAAGTACAGAGAAGATACAACAGGATCTGGAAGGAAGTAAAAGCAGGAGCTGGCTTAAAACCTGCCTGAATTTGAAGTGATCTTCAACATAGACACAGATCCATTGGCAAAGGTAGGAGACTTACTGGCTGACATGTTTGCATACAGGCTTTCAAATATCATTGTTTGATCACTAAATTATGCAGCACAAAGTAACCTTTAGGAAGCCTTACATAAATAAAAACAAGAATTTTAAAAATAATGAATAGAGACAATTGCAGTCACACATGACAGCAGAACAGATTCCATATATTTCATCAAAGCAAATTCTAAAAATTAAAATAAAGAGAAAAAAGGAATAAAACAGGAAAATGTGATCCATAATAATCAGTAAAAATATTAGTCAATAGAAATTGTCTCTAAGTAGGCCCGTATGTTGGACTTAGCAAAGATTTTGATGTAACTATTATAAATATTTACAGAAAATTAAGGGTAACTAAGTTTAAAGAATTAAATGAAAATATGATGAGAATGACTCAATTGATAGAGAATTTCAACAAGCAAATAGAAACTATTTAAATGGAGCCATTTGTAAATGCTGGAGTTGAAAAGTACAGTAATTGAAAGGAAATTTTTGTTAGAGGGACCCAATAACAGATTTGAGATATCAGAAAAAAGAATCAATAAAGTTGAATACAGGTAAATAGAAATTATTCAATCTGAACAACAGAGATGAAAAATAATGATGAAAACATAACTGAAACACAGAGGGTACCATAATACACATATGATGGGAGTCCCAGAAGAAGAGAAGAAGAAAAGGCAGAAAAATACTTCTAAAAAATAATGGACACAACAACAACAACAACTATATATATACAGGACACTTCTGGGAAGATAGAGAACTAGAAAGACACGGGACTCTCTTCTCCAGAAAAATAGCTAGAGGACAGGCTGAAACAGCCTAGAAAAAGATCTTCTAGGGTTTAGAACAGCAGGCAAAGGCTGGACACTGCCCAGAGGAGAGAGGTACAAAAGATGGAAATCTCGACGACAGAACTATAAGTTGAAACCATTGCCTGCTGCTGCTGGCACCCTTCCCTACACTAAAGACAATTTAGAATTCTTGGGCCTCTGGGGCTTGTGACTACAGACAAAGTGGGCTCCAGGAATCTACCACCCCAGGAAAGGGGAGAGAGAGGGACACAGCCTAAGGCTGACTCAGCTTCTGACCCACAAATTTGGCCTGCTGTGTTCTACCAGCCCTTCCAGGCTGGGTGGGACCACACAGTGGTTTGTCCCGGGAGCCAGGGAAGGACTGGAGAAATCCAACCCTCGCCATTTCCCTCTCTTCTAGCTGGGACTGATTGTTGAGGATGCCCCAGGAAAGGGGAGAGAGAGGGACACAGCCCAAGGCAGTCTCAGCTTTTGACTCACCAAGTTGGTCTGCTGTGTCCCAGGAGCCCTTCCAGGCCAGGTGGGGCTGTGCCATTGTTTACTTGGGAACTGGCAAGGGGCTAAAGATATACGACCCTCCCAATCTCCCCTACTAACCTGGACTGATTGTTGAGGACTCAGAGGTGAGTAGAAAATTTCTTAGCCTGGAAAAGGGAGGGGGCTACCAGAGAAAGCTGGAGAACTATCTCAGAGAAAGTTTGAATTACAAGGCTCCTAGGCTCCAGACAGGAAGCTCTATCACATTGATCCAGTCTGTGCTGCAACAAATACACTCATACCAGGCATTAAACTGAGAAATGCCAAAGAGCTCCATATGCTGGCACACCAAGGAAGTGCATGTGAGAAAATTTAAAAATAAGTAGGAGAGGGTTTTTCTTGCCTCTATAGCCTCCCTCCCCAAGGCCCTAGGAAGCAAGTCTACAACCAATTACTGGGTCCAGTGCCCAGTTTTGAGCAACCAGCAGGGATAATCCTAACAATCCAGGTCGAGAGAGGTTCAGAGGAAAGTAGAGAAGAAAGGATTCTGAAAGGATAACCAAAAGAGTAAATATTCATGCAAAAATACATGACATATGAAAACCAAAGAATAAAATGGTGGAAGTAAATAGTGCATTTACAGTAATATCATTGAATGTGAATGGGTTAAACTCCCCAATAAAAAGATACAGGCTGACAGAATGGATAAAAAACATGAGCCATCCATATGCTGCTTACAAGAAACTTATCTTATATCCAGGGTTACAAAATGGCTGAAACAGTTGGAAAAAAGATACTCCATGCAAATAGTAACCAAAAAAAGAACAAGGGTAGCTATACTAATATCAGACAAAACAGACTTTATTTTTTAAAGATTTATTTTTTTTAATTTATTACATATCCCCCCCCCCTTTCTGCTTGCTCTTGCTGTGTGTCCTTCTGTGTCTTTCTATGTCTGCTTCTTGTCTCCCCCCGTCTTTTGCGGTGATGCGCCGAGTCAGGCCTCTGCGGCGGTAGCTCACTCCGTTCGAGGGTGGCTCCATTCCATTTTCATGGGCGGCTCTGCTCCATGTTTTGCGGGCAGCAGTCCTCCATGTTTTTTGCAGGCTGCCCGGCTTCCGCGGCGGTTCGCAGGCAGCAGCTCCGCTTTTTCACGGGTGACTTTGCCATGCCCGTGGCGGCTTATTTTGCCTTGCCCATGGCGGCTCTGCCCCGCCCACGGCGGCTTGCCTTTCTCAAGGCCGTCTGCCCGCTTGGAGAGGTCCCCGGGAACCCAACCCAGGGCCTCCCATATGGTACCCCAGCGCGCTCTTTATCCACTGAGCTATCTAGCCGGGCCCAGACAAAACAGACTTTAAATGTAAAAAAGTTATAAGAGATATAGAAGGCCATTATATTTTAATAAAAGGGATAATCCACCAGGAAGATAAAACAGTCACAAATATCTATGCATCTAACCAGGGTGCCCCAAAATACATGAGGCAAACTTTGGGAAAAGTGAAAGGAGAAACAGACTTCTCCACAATAATCAGTGGAGACTTCAACACCCCACGCACATCATTAGCTAGAACAACTAGAAAGAAGATCAACAAGGAAACAGAGAACTTAAACAATATGATAAACAATTAGACCTAGCAGACATATGCAGAAACACTGCATCCAAATTCAGCAGATTATACATTCTTCTCAAGTGTCCATGTATCTTTCTCCAGGATAGACCATATGTTAGCGCACAATGTAGCTCTCAATAAAATGAAAAGACTGAAATTATACAAAGCACCTTCTCAGATCATAATGGAATGAAACTGGAAATCAATAATTGACAGGAAAAAAGTAAATTTGCAAATGTGTGGAGGCTGAGCAACACACTCCTATAATCAGTGGGTAAAAGAAGAAATTGCAAAGTGAAATCAGTAAATATATTGAGATAAATGAAAACAGGAACACAACTTATCAAAACTTATGGGATATAGCAAAGGCAGACTTGAGAGGGAAATTTATAGCCCTAAATGCCAATATTAAAAACGAAGAAAAAGCTAAATTCAAAGATTTAACTGAACAACTAGAGTAACTAGAAAAAGAACACCAAACCAATTCCAAAGCAAGCAGAAGCAAAAAAATAATAAAGCTTAGAGCAGAAATAAATGAAATTGAGAACAAAAATACAATAGAGAAAAGCAACAAAACCAAAACTGGTTCTTTGAGAAGATCAATAAAATTGGTAAACCTCTAGATGGACTAACAAGGAAAATAAGAGGGATATGTAAATAAACACAATCAGAAATGAACGGGGGGAAGTTACAACTGTCCCCACAGAAGCAAAAAGATTCATAAGAGGATATTATGAGAAACTATATGCCAACAAACTAGATGAAATGGACAAATTCCTAGAAATGCACAACATGGATGCTACAAGAACTTAACAAACCAATCACATTTAAAGAGATTGAATCCATCATCAAAAATCTCCTAGCAAAGAAAAGTCCAGGACCAGATGGCTTCACAGTTGAATTCTAGCAAGCATTTGGAAAAGAAGTAACATCAATCCTGTTTAAACTCTTCCAAAAAATTGAAAAGGAGGGAAAATTACCCAACACATTTTATGAAGCCATCAACCTAATAGCAAAGCCAGTAAAGATACTATAAGAAAAGAAAATTACAGAAAAATCTCTCTAATGAACATAGATGTAAAAATTCTCAACAAAACACTTGCAAATTGAATCAAACAGCATATCAAAAGACATATATCACGACCAAGTGGGATTTATTCCTGGTATGCAAGGCTAGTTTAACATAAGAAAATCAATCAAAATAATATACTACATTAACAAATTGAAGGAAAAAAAAACACATGATAATCTCAAACGATGAAGAAAAAGCATTCGACAAAATCCAGCATCCTTTTTAAAGAAAAACTCTTCAAAAGATAAGAATAGAAGGAAAATTCCTCAGTATGATAAAAGGCAGATAAGAAAAACCCACAGCCAACATCATACTCAATGGGGAAAGGTTGAAAGCTTTCCTTCTAAGATAGAGAACAAGACAAGGATGTCCACTGTAGCCACTGTTATTCAAGATTGTAGTAGAAGTTCTAGTTAGGGCAATTAGAGAAGAAAAAAAAAATTAAAGGCATCCATATAGGAAAAGAGGAAGTAAAACTTCCACTGTTTGCAGATGACATGATCCTGTACTTAAAAAATTCTGAAGTATCCACAACAAAGCTACTTGAGATAATAAATAATTTCAGAAAACTGGCAGGATACAAGATTAACAAGCAAAAATCAGTAATGTTTTTATACACTAGTACTGAACAATCTGAGGAGGAATTCAGGGGAAAAATTCCATTTTCAATAGCAACAAAAAGGGGATGGCCACATAGCCCAGTGGATAAGGTGCCGGTATACCACATGGGAGGCCCTGGGTTCAGTTCCCAGGGACCTCTCCTAGCGGGCAGACCGCCTTGAGAAGGGCAAGCCACCATGGGCGGGCAGAGCCACCATGGGCAGGGCAAAAAGCTGCCACGGACAGGGCAAAGCCGCCAAGGGCAGGGCAGGTCGTCCTCGAACAGAGCGCAGCCAGCCACCCAAGAACTGAAGCAGAGCCGGCCGTGAATGGAAGCAGATGCTGCCCACAAGCAGGGCAAAGCCGCCTGTGTGGTGACCAGTCTCGGCGCGTCACCACAGCTGGGGGGGTGGGGACAAAGCAGACAGAGAGGAACACAAGAATGGACACACAGCAAGAGCAAGCAGAAAGGTGTGGGGGGGATATGTAATAAATTAAAAAAATAATAAATCTTAAAAAAAAAATAGCAACAAAAGACTCAAATATCTAGGAATTAATTTAACCAAAAACGTAGAGAGCCTACATGCAGAAAACTACAAAACAACGCTAAAAGAAATTTAAAAAGACCTTAACAAATGGAAAGACATTCCGTGTTTATGGATTGGAAGAATAAATACAGTGAAGATGTCAATCTTACCCAAACTGATTTATAGATTCAATGCAATACTAATCAAAATCCCAACAGCTTACTTTACAGAATTATAAAAAGGCAATTTCCAAATTCATTTGGAAGGGAAGGTAGACCCAAATAGCCAAAAACATTCTAAAAAAGAAGAGTGACATGGGAGGAATTTCACTGCCTGAACTTGAAACATATTTCAAAGCAACAGTGGTCAAAACAGCACAGTACTGGAATAAAGATAGACACGTCAATATGTGGAATAGAATTGAGACTACAGAAATAAATTCTCACCTATACAGTCAACTGGTTTTTGACAAACCTACCAAGTGAATGTTAACGGGACAAAACAGCCTCTTCAACAAATGGTGCTGGGATAACTGGATATCTATAACCAAGAGAATGAAAGAGGACCCTATCTCACTCCCTATATAAGAATCAACTCAAAATGGACGAAAGACCTAAATATAAAAGCCAGGACCATAAAACTACTAGAAGAAAATGTAGGGAAACATCTTCAAGACCCTGTGGTAGGTGGTGGTTTCTTAGCCCTTATACCCAAAGCACGTGCAAGAAAAGAAAAACTAGATTAATGAGACCTCCTCAAAATTAAACACTTTTGCCCTTCACAGGACTTTGTCAAAAGGGTGAGAAGGCAGCCAACTCAATGGGAGAAAATATTTGGAAATCACATATCTGATAAAGGTTTAATATCCAGGATATATAAAGAGATGTTACAACTCAACAATAAAAAGACAAAAGACCCAATTAAAAAATGGGCAAAAGATTTGAATAGACATTTTTCCAAAGAAGAAATACAAACAGCAAAAAACACATGAAGAAATGCTCAAAATCACTAATGATTAGGGAAATTCAAATCAAAGCTACAATGAGATATTATTTTACACCCATCAGAAGGGCCACTATTAAAAAGACAGAACTGCAAGTGTTGGAGAGGGTGGAAAGAGAGGAACACTTATTCTCTGTCAGTAGGAATTCAGAATGGGACAGCCACTGTGGAGGACTGTTTGGCAATTCCTGAAGAACTGCCACATGACTCTGCAATACCACTACTGGGTATATACCCAGAAGAACTGAGAGCGATGACACAAACAGACATCTGCACACCGATGTTCACAGCGGCATTATTCATGATTGCCAAAAGTTGGAAACAACCCAGGTGTCAATCAACAGATGAATGGACAAACAAACTGTGGTGTATTCACACAATGGAATATTATGCAGGTGTAAGAAGAAATGAAGTCATAAAGCATATGACAACATGGATGAACCTGGAGAATATTATGTTGAGCGAAGAAAGCCAGACACGAAAGGACAAATACTGTATGACTGTGTTACTATAAAAAAAATATATTGTGTAACCTATTGTATGATTCAAAAAAATGTATATGTATCCAGTACATTTAATTGAGAAATGTCTGATTTTATTCAACTGTGTTTTCTTTTTAGTTTTTAATTGTTTATATTTTCAATTATTACATGCACAAAATAAAGTTTAAAAAAAGAAGAAAAAGAATGGACAAAAACTTCCCAAAAGTTGATGAAGATGATTAATCTACAAATCAAAGAAGCTCAACAAATTCCATTCAGGATAAACACAAAGAAATCCACACCTATATACATCATAGTCAAACTGTTCATAGCCAAGGACAAGAAGAAATGACTCATCATGCACAGAGAAATAAAAAATAAAATTAATGGCTAACTTCTCACCAGACATAATGGAAACTGTAAATATACTGACATACTCAAATTATTAAAAGCAAAACAAAAAAACCAAAATACCTGTTAATCAAGAATTATATTTCTAGCAAAACTGTCCTTCAAAAATGAAGAGAAAACAAAGGCATTGTCAGGCAAACAAAGTTTAATAGAGTGATTTTTTAGCTGCTATTTTTTCCCCAAGAAATAGTAAAGGAAATCATTCCAGTTGAAATGAAACAACACCTGATGACAACTCATCTCTACAAGATGAAATAAAGGACAATAAAAAGTAAGTATATAGGGGCCGGCTCGATAGCCCAGTGGATAGGGCGCCGGCATACCACATGGGAGGCCCGGGTTCGATTCCCGGGGACCTCTCCTAGCGGGCAGACCGCCTTGAGAATGGCAAGCCGCCATGGGCGGGCCGGAGCGCCGTGGGCAGGGCAAGAAGCTGCCACGGACAGGGCAAGAGCCGCCACGGGCAGGGCAGGTCGCCCGCGGATGGAGCGCAGCCAGCCACCCGCGAACTGAAAGCCGGCCGTGAACGGACGCAGAGACCGCCCACAAGCGGGGAAAGCCGCGCCTGCGCAGTGACCACTCTCGGCGCGTCGCCGCAGCGGGGGGGAAGGGGAGATATGTAATAAAATAAATAAATCTTT
>PVKH010045732.1:0-10471 GCA_004027955.1 Chaetophractus vellerosus
TTCCGCTTTCGCGGGCAGCAGCTCCGCTTTTCACGGGTGACCTTGCCATGCCCGTGGGGGCTCCGCCCTGCCCGTGGCGGCTTTTTGCCTTGCCCACGGCGGCTCTGCCCCGCCCACGGTGGCTTGCCTTTCTCAAGGCCGTCTGCCCGCTCGGAGAGGTCCCCGGGAACCGAACCCGGGGCCTCCCATGTGGTACACCAGCGAGCTCTTTATCCACTGAGCTATCTAGCCGGGCCCTCATTCTTTTTTAATGTAAGCATTGAGGGCTGTAAATTTCCCTCTCAGCACTGACTACACTGTTCCCCTTAGGTTTTGTTATGTCTCATTTTCATTCATCTCGAGATATTTACTGATTTCTCTTGGTATTTCTTCTTTGACCCACTGATTATTTAAAGTGTGTTTTTTGTTTAACCTCAATATATTGTGAATTTTCCCTTTCTCTGCCTGCTATTGATTTCCAGCTTCATTCCATTATGATCAGAGAAAGTACTTTTTATAATTTCAATCTTTTAAAATTTATTGAGTACTGTCTTCTGACCCAACATATGGTCTGTCTTGGAGAAGGATCCATGAGCACTTGAGAAGAATGTATATCTGGCTGATTTGGGGGTGTTAATGCTCTAAAATGTCTGTTAGATATAACTCATTTATCATATTATTCAAGCTCTCTGTTTCCTTATTTATCCTTTGTCCAGATGTTCTGTTTAATGCTGAGAGTGGTGTATTGAAGTCTCTAACTATTACTGTAGCGACAGCTATTTCTCCCGTCAGTTTTGCCGGTGTGTGCCTCATGTATCTTGGGGCACCCAGGTTAGGTGCATACATATTTATTACAATTATTTCTTCTTGTTTAATTGCCCCTTTTGTTAATATATAATGACATTCTTCCCCCCTTATAACAGTTTTGCATTTAGAATCTATTTTGTCCAATATTAGTATCACTACTCCAGATCTTTTTTACTTACTATTTACATGGAGTATATTTTTCCAACCTTTCACTTTCAACATGATTGTGTCCTTACATCTAAGGTTAGTCTCTTGTAGAGAGCAATTAGATGACTCATTTTTAAAATCCATTCTTTCAGTCTATGTCTTTTGATTGGGGAGTTCAATCCATTAACATTCAGTGTTACTACCATAAAGGCATTACTTACTTCGTCCATTTTGTCCTTAGGCTTTCCATTGTCATCTATTACTATTGCCTGTCTTTTTCCCCCTTAAGTTACCCTTACTAATAATCTTCATTTCTACACTTTTCTCCAAGTCTCTCATCCTTGTCTTTTCCTTTCAGGCTGCACCACTCCCTTTAGTATCACTTGTAAATCTGGTCTTTAGGTAACATACTCTCTCAGTTTTTGTTTGTCTGTGAAGACTTTAAACTCACTCTCCTTTTTGAAGGACAGTTTTGCTGGATACAGAATTCTTGGCTGGCAGTTTTCTTTTTCAGTACCTTAAATACATCATATACTACTGCTTTTTCACCTTCATTCTTTCTGATGAGAGATGCATTGCTTTTCTCTTGCTGCTTTCAGTATCCTCTCTTTATCTCTGGTATTTGTCATTTGGAATAGTGGGTGTCTCAGAGTTGGTCTATTCAGATTTATTCTGTGTGGGGTGTGTTATCCTTTTTGGATATTGATATGTATGTCATTCATAAGGGTTGGGAAATTTTCGGTCATTATTTCCTCAAATATTCTTTTCCATACTCCTCTCCTTCTGGAACACCTATAACATGTATATTTGTGTTTCATGTTGTCATTCAATTCCCTGAGACCATGTTCAATTTTTGCCATTCTTTTTTCTGTCTTTTCTCTTGTCTTTTCAAGTTCATATGTTTTATCTGTGCTTTCATTTATTTGTTCTTCTGCATTTCAAATCTGCTGTTATATGCTTCTATTGTGTTTTTTAATACTTAAAAAATGTAATGCTTTAGATTACATAATTGTTACATAAAACATATAGGTGATTCCCATATGCCCCACTCCCTACCCCTCCCACACTTTCCCGCATTAACAACGTCCTTCATTAGTGTGGTACATTTGTTACAATTGATGAACACATATTGGAGGATTGCCAATAAGTATGGATCATAGTTTATTATAGTTTACACTCTGTCCCACACAATTTTGTAAGTTATGACAAAATATATAATGGCCTGTATCCATCATTGCAACATCATTCAGGACAATTCCAATGTCCTGAAAATGCCCCTTCCTGTTTTTCCCTCTCCCTCCCCTCAGAACCTCTGGTGGTCACTGCCTCCACATCAATGATAAAGTTCTTCCATTGCTAGAATAACAATAAGTCTATAGTATAATAACAGTATCTAGTCCAGTGTTCATTTCCCCAATCCTGAGGATTCTGGGATGGTGAATCCCACTCCACCTCTAATTGAGAGGGGGCTTAGATTCCATGGGGGCAGATGGTTAAAACTATCTTGCTTGCAGTTGCAGACTCTCTCTGTTCCTTGGGATGGGCGTTGTCCATCATCATCTCCTTGTTAGTTGTCCTGGGTGAATCCAATGAACTAGAGAGTAGGTGTTGCAACTCTTTTGAGATTCAGGGCCCAACTGGCACATGGACAGCCCAAAGATTTAAGTCTCTTGGACATACACCTATCAAGTCTAGTACTAATTATAGGTTCAAATAGAAAGGACAGAAGAGTCATGTGTAGGTATGGCAGTTTGGTATTGTTTATGAATTCCAAAAATAGATATTTGGTTGTATTTGCAAACTGGTCTGTTCCTCTGGGTGTGTTATATTGTATTAGATTCAGAGGTTTCACTTTTACCTTATTAAATCAAGATTAGGGCTTTTATTTGACCATGTCATTAGGGCATGCAGGGTTGAGTCCCTACCCCCTTGGTGAGGATAAAACAGACTCTCACATGGAAGTAAATACATGGAGAAGGAGAACACAGAGAGTTTTAGTTTTGATGCTGGAGCCCGGGGAGGGAACCAAGCCATTCACCTGATAGTTTACAGCTGGCCTTGTGGAGCAAGCAGAGCAGCTGAGCCCAGAAAGACATGAGCCCTGGGAAGAGAGACGAGCCTTATGCCAACCTACAGCTGAGATGGGAAGAACCTGGAACCATGGAACCATAAGAGGAAAGAAGGAAAGTTGATCCCTCACAGAGACCGGCGGCCATCTTGCGCCAACACGTGGCAACAGACTTTGGTGAGGGAAATACCTGTGGCCCTGTGACTGTAAGCTTCTACACCAAAATAAATACCCTTTATAAAAGCCAACAGATTTCTGGTGCTTTGCATCAGCACTCCTTTGGCTGACTAATACAGTAGGGAAACCACATTTGTGTCAAACTCTGTCACACTGGGGAGTGTAAATTCCAAAGTAGGGCCAACTGGTAGGGTGCCAAACTCCTGGACTGTCTGCCCTGCCTATAGTGTCCAGATGTCTATAGAGCCCTCAAGATCCCCGCTGTTGAAGGCAATATTTAGTGTTGCAGTCAATGAGATCATGCTGAGATATGCATAATTATAACCTCCAGAATGACCTCCTGACTCACTTTGAAATCTCTTAGCCATAAAAACTCATTTGTGTTTACCCTTTCTCCCTTTTCCAGGTACATTGCTAGTTGGCACTTGGTAATACTCCCTCGGTGCCAGGGAGGCTTATCCCTGGGAGTAATCTCATCCAGTGTATCTTTCATTCCCATAAGCACTGTTACTTTTCTTTTTAAGCTTTCAAGTTGTTCTTTATGCTCACCTAGTATTTCTTAATACCCTTTATCTCTTTAGCCATATTTTCCTTCAACTCCTTGAATTGATTCAGGAGAATTATTGTGATTATCATTGATAGTTGTCTTAAATCCTGTATCTCGTCAGAATTTTTGGTTTGTTCCTTTGTCTGGGCCATCTCTTCCTGTTTCTTAATATGGCTTATAATGTTTGCTGATGTCTAGGCATCTGGTTGTGTTGATGATTTTGCTCTGTTGATCAATTTCTCTCTCTTGCCTATGGGTTTTTCTTCATGGCTCTTTGATATTTGGTTAAATGTATTCTAAGTCTTTATAATTGCCCAACTTAAGTTATAAAAATTGGGCCAGGGACCCACTAATGGGGCATACATCAGATCCAAGGTGTCTGGGAAATGAAAGACTCAAAAAGCTTTTTTTCTTCCTACAGTTTACAGGCCTGCCAGCAGATGGTGCTCTTTATCGTATCTTTCCATGGAGGTGCCTCAACCTCCACTTACCCATGATTTTGTTCTGGCCAGAGCCGATATTCAAAGTAGGCTCTGCTGACCAAACTCACTGAAGCAAAACCACTTTCCACCCTCTGCTGTACTCTCCCTTTTCCCAAGGAGGAAGATGTCTTCCCCTCTCAGCTGGCTGCAGTAAGCCACAGATTTTACCCAAGCTGTTCACCTTGGGGGTGAGGGATGGATACAGTTACCACCCACAGAAGCTATTAACTCATGTGTTTTTGTTTCAGCTTCTTTGTCTCTATGTCCCTTGCCATCCTGTATGATACATAGCTGTCTCCTGGTCTGCAGATTCCCAAAGAAGCTCCCTTGGACAGCTTTTTGCCCTTCCTCCATTGTTTTTGTAAAAGAGTTGAGCCCTGCCTACTTACTCCAATGCCATCTTCCTGGAAGTACTTTATCAAACTTTTATTTATTATTTTTTAAAGATTTATTTTTTATTTTCTGCTTTTTGTCTCCCCTCCCCCTCTCCCCCCGCTGTGGTGGCACACCGAGTCAGCTTCACCGGTGAGCGGTGGCCTTGCCCACTTGCGGGCGGCCTGCCCCACTTGCGGGCGGCTCTGCCCTGCCCACGGGTAGCTCCACTCTGCTCACAGGCGGCTCTGCTCTGCCCGTGGTGGCTTTGCCCTGCCCGTGGTGGCTTTTTCCCTGCCCACAGTGGCTCTGCCCCGCCCACGGTGGCTTTTGCCTTCTTAAGCAGTCTGCCTGCCCGGAGAGGCCCCGGGGACCGAACCCAGGGCCTCCCATGTGTAAACTGGTGCCCTATCCACTGGGCTATTCAGCTGGCCCCTATCAAACTTTTAAAGAAGAATTAGCACTAGTTTTTCATAATTTCTTCCAGAAAATAGAAGAAAAAGAACATTTTCTAATTTACTTTATGAAACCAACATTTCTGTGATGCCAACATCATACAAAGATGGTATGAAGCAAAAAAATTACAGGCAATATCACTCATGAATATAGATATAAATATGGTCAACAAAGTACTAGCAAACTGTACCCAACAATGTATAAAAAGAATTAAACATCATGTTCAAGTGGAATTTATTCCAAGTATGTATGTAAGCCTGGTTCAATTTCTTGAAAATCAATATATATAAGCTACCATATCATCAAGTTAAAGAATAAAATCAATGCAGACAAAACATTTGGAAAAAATCCAGCACCCATTCATGATAAAAATTCTCGGCAAATTTGTAATAGAGGGGAAACACCTCAATTTGATTTTTTTAAAAAGCCTCTACAAAAAGCCTACAGCTAACTTCACACATAATGGTAAAAGACTGAATGCTTTCCCTCAAGATCAGAAACAAGGGAAGAATGCCTTCTCTCGTCATTCTTATTCAATGTAGAAGTTCTAGCCACTGCAATAAGGCAAGAAAAAGAAACTGCATACAAGTTAGGAAGAAATAAAACTGTCTGTATTTGTAGGTGACATGATTGTGTAAAAATTCCAAAGAATATACCCAAAAAAACCTGCTATAACTAATATCCAAGTTCAGCAAGGTTGAAAGATACAAGATCAACACACAAAAATCAGTCACATTTCTAAAACAAAGAACATGCAGAAACCAAAATTAAAAACACAATAGCATTTACAGTTGCTGTGAGGATAATAAAATACTTGGGTATACACTTAACAAAATATGTACGTGATCTATATGCTGAAAATTACAAAATGCTGATAAAAGAAATCAAAGAAGACCTAAGTAAGTCTTCTTACTTACGTGTTCATGGAATGGAAGACTCATCATAGTAAAGATGTCAGTTCTCCTTACACTGATCCATAGGTTTAATTCAATCCGTATTAAAATCCAAGCAAGGTTTTTTTTTAGACATGGACAAACATATTCTAAAATTTATGTTCAAAAGCACAGGCCCTAGTATAGCTACAATAATCTTGACAAAGAAGAATAAAGTGGGAGGAATCACTCTACCTGATATTAAGGGTTTCTGTGTAGCTACAATAATAAAGATAGTGTGGTGTTGACAAAGATATAAGACTTATTGATCAATGGAACAGAAAAGAGAAGCCATAAATAGACCCACACAAATTTGCTCAACTGATTTTTTATAAAGGTGCAGAGTATCAGGCAGAAAATAGTTCTCTTCAATTCATATCATACTGACCACTCATAAAGTCAACTTGAAAATTTCTTGTCTATGTTATATCTCTTATGCATTTATTAGCTTGTATTAATTATTCAGAGAACTTAAAAAATAAGAATCTCTTAATCTTTGGATAGTGGTTGCTTCTAATTCCCTGCCAGCAGTAGTAATCCAAGTCTTGTGACTTATACTATAATTAGTTGCTGTGGAAAGTATTTTAATGTTACAAAAAGAGGACTAGAATAGCACATAACTTATACTGTAATTAGTTGCTTATTGTAAAAAAGCAACAAGATCAAATACACTTTTAAAAATGTTTGTTTCTATAAAAGTGTTATTGTTTGAAAGACAAAAATCAAAAAGGATTTAGGTATCATGAAATATTTAGTAACAGTTTCAAATAATTTCCTTGAAACACCTTTAAGATTAGATTATATGTAAAAATGAAGACTAGAAGGAAAGCTAAGAAATCACCTATAAACTTTTGAATTGATAGAGTAGCCTGAATCCCAGAGAGCTGGGATTTGCTAAGGAGTCCACATCAGAGTCAGGACCTAACCTCAGAGCTAAAAGATACTGAGATTGTTTAAGACTTAAATCAACCCTCGATCCTCTATAGGCAAGGAGTCTGGAAAATATATTCATCCACAAGGAAAGCAAATTCTTCAATGCCCTTTATACATATAGCTAAAAGGTAATATAGAAGGAAGTCTCAGAAGGTAGAGTAAAAGCCTATGGAGAACAGTGGACTGGGAAGATATTCTCAGGGAGCAGATTCAGGGTTTAATCAAGGACCCTTTCCCACCTCTAGGGAAGGGCCCCCCTCAACACTACCTAATAAGAATTCTGAATTGCTATGGACCAGTAACTGCTATGTATCTGCCATTCTTCCGCCTCCTAAATAGGAGTGTTTATTGTAGTCATCCTCTTTCTTTCTCTACATTGCATATTATGTATTTGAAATGAAAGATAGACTTACCTTTTTAATTCATTGGTCTCTAGTCAAGAGGAGCCACATCAAGAACTATTATAGAAATAATCCCAAAACCCTGGACTTTGAACCAGATGCCCTGAGCGGGTGGTACTTTGGGGCTGTCAACCATGGAAAGTGGATGAGTGTGAAGGAGAAGAAAGCAAATATTTGTGATTGGAAGTGTGGACTGTGGTAGATTGTATTATTATTCAAAATATTTTTTATTCTTCTATGGTAGGTTGAATTAGATACCCCAGAAAAAAACAACATGTACTGAATCTTAATCCCATTCCCATGGGTGTGAACCCATGGCAAATACGTCCTTTTGAAGATGTTATCTTTAGTTAAGGTGTGGCCAACTGAATGAATTTGTGCTTTAATCTGGATTAATGGAGTCCTTCATAAGCAGAATGAAATTCAGACATAGAGAGGGAAGCCAGAAGAAGCTAGAAGTCAACGGAGCCAGGAAGAGAAAGGAAAAAACATTGCCATTTTATGAGTCAGCCAAAGGGGTGGTGATATAAAAGCCAACAGATTTCTGTATTTTGTAAGTGATATTTATTTGGGGTAGGCCATAAGTTACTTCCCTCACCAAAGTCTATTGCCACGTGTTGGAGCAAGTTGGCTGCCGATGTCTGTAAGACATTCCTGGGTTCCTCTCTTCCTAGGGCTTGCTTCTCTCCAGGCTCAGCTCCTCTGCTATCTCCATAAGGCCAGCTGTAGACTATCAGGTGAACAGCTTGTTTCTCTTCCCAGGGCCTTTTCTCTTTCCTCATGATGAAGCTCCTCTGTGGGCTTACTTCCTGGGGCTCCAGCTCAAAAACTCCAAACTCCCTTCTCTGCAGTGTGGTTTCTCTGTGAGTCCTCACCCACCAATGGGGTGGGGATGCAACGTCTTATTGACGTGGCCCAATCGAAGCCTTTTTCATTATTTAATCAAGTAAAAGTAAAACCTCTGAATACAATACACTCTAATATGCCCAGAGGAAAAGACCAGTTTACAAACATTATCCAATATTACTTTTTGGAATTCATCAATAATATCAAACTGCTACAGCCATGTTATGGAAAAGCCAAGAAACCCCAAGGATTGCAAGCAGACAACCCTAGAATACCACAGTCTTCAGGGAGAACACATCACCTTGTTGACAATTCAATTTTGGACTTCTCCTAGCCTGAAAACCACGAACCAATAAATACCTTTTGTTTAAGCCAACCCATTGTATGGTATTTGTTTTAGCAAGTTTAGTTTAGGGAAACTAAGACACCCTCCCTAGGAGAAGAGTATACTTCCTTGCACCAGTGATTCAGGCTTGGCTATATGATTTGCCTTGGCAAATGAAATGTGAGTAGAAATGATATGTTACTGCTGGGAAGAAATTTTAAGAGCCAGCACATGGTTCTCCATGTTCTTTTCTTCTTCTGCCATGACAGCCATCATCATTCCAGATGGAGGCTGGTCTATAATCCTGAATCACAGAGTAGAGATCATGTGGAGCAGAACCTCAGCTGACCTGTTGCATGAGCAGGAAATAAGCCTTGGTTTAATCGCCTAAACATAGCAGTGCCTATTCTTACTGTACAGGAAAGGTGCAACCATCTGTTCTGTCAATATTGACATGTGTCTCTGTCGAAGATGAAATTAAATCCCACTACCAATCTGCTTTATTAATCAGTTATACAAATTTGTGTTCAGAGAATTACATGAGTACTCTAAGCACTCTAGGCTGACTTTCAGTGACCATCTGAGATGACCTCTCCCTGGAGGGCCAAGCACAACTTTGGAGGGGGGCTCTGCTGAGTCACTGCTAATAGATGCTGAAAAAGCTCCTTGCAACATTTTGGCTTGGTAGACCCAGGTCACACTTCACTGTGATAGAGGCTGAGTTAACAGGTCAGATCTCCTTGCAGGGCAGCACGATTTCTCCTGTGCCTTTCTCCCAATGTGTAACTTGTTCTGCACTGATTCGATGTCATGAAATATGGCCATTTTAGTCTTTTGAAATTTTTAATTCATGATAAAATTGAAAGATGAATTTCTCATTTGGATATTTAAAAATTGCAAAAGATTCTTGCTCTAACTTTAATAAACAAACCAAGCTGAATAAGCTACAAATTTAGTTTTTCTGAACTTAGCAGAGAGCTGAGGACCCAGCTAAGTGAACAGAACTCCAGAAAGTTTATCTCTTCACAGAAAAGAATAAACACATGGCTACTCTCATCCCTGGCAGAGTGGCAGAAGGAGGAGAAATATGCCATAACTGGGAGAAGAATAAACCAGCTAAACCTTTAATTAACATGTGGGCTGATGTGACAAATTAGAATTCCAAGGACTCCCAGCTACCAAGCTTGTCTTTACCAACTTTCCCATGAGTCTTTTTCGAGTGTTTAAGGGCAATAGATGAAAGCTGAGGGCAAGGTAGGAGAGCTGAAAGAAATCAACCCACAACTACCAGATTTTAAGCTGACAAAGGCTGAGGGGAGGGCAGGAAAGCGAAGAGAAACTCCCCCATGCTTTCTGGTAGGAGAAAGATCTCCCAAGGTGCAGAAAGTCTGGGATGAGACTAGAGGGCAAACTGAACTACCCAGCAACCCAAAAAGCTGGCAAATGGTCTATAAAGCAGAGAGAGACAATACTCATATGGTTTGAAAAGCTTACAGCTTAGCTGTAAATCTCCAAGAAATCCCTGGAATTGTGCTGATTCTCAGATCCCAAACCCCATAGAAGTGAAAGTTATGACCCCACTCTCAAAACATTTGAAACTAGTAGTGAATTGAAATCAAACTAAAATTGCAACAAAGTCCACACCCAGACCAACTACAGATCAAATTGACTTTATTCCCAGCTCTAATGGTCTAACACAAGAAGTGGTTTGTTCTTTTTAGGAAGTAAATATTTACTTCAGTCTCTACTTTTCTTTTATATAAATTGTCTAACATAATTTTAAAATTTATAAGACATAAGAAGAAGCAAGAAAGTGTGACTTGTGGTCAAGAAAGTAAACAGTTAATAGAAGCTAATCAAGAGGTGGTCAAAACTTTGGAACTCTTAGAAGAGACTTTTTAAAAATTATGATAAAAGATGCTAAAGGGGGAAGCAGATGTGGCTCGACCACTTGGGTACCTGCCTACCACATGGGAGTTCCTGGGTTTGGGTCCTGGTG
>PVKH010045733.1:0-10472 GCA_004027955.1 Chaetophractus vellerosus
CTGGTTTTGGTATTAGGGCGATGTTTGCTTCATAGAATGAGTTTGGTACCTTTCTTTCCTGTTCAATTTTTTGGAAGAATTTGAGCAAGATTGGCATTAGATTGTCTTTGAATGATTGGTAGAATCCTCCTGAGAAGCCATCTATCTGTTCCTGGGCTTTTCATCTTTGGGAGGTTTCTGATGACTTTTAATCTCTTTACTTGTGAATGGTTTGTTGAGGTCTTCTTCTGTTTCTTCTAGGGTCAGTGTAGATTGTTCGTGTGTTTCTAGGAATTTGTCCATCTCATCTATATTGTCTAGTTTTTTTTTGGCGTATAGTTGTTCATGGTATTGTCTTAAAATCTCTCTCATTTCTGCGAAGTCTGTGGTAATGTACCATCTCTCATTTCTGAATTTTATTTATTTGTGCCTTTGCAGTGCCCCATACGTTTGATATGTTGTCTTCTCATTTTCATTTGTCTCAAGATATTTACTGAATTCTCTTTCAGTTTCTTTGACTCCCTGATTATTTAAGAGTGTTGTTTAATCTCCGTATATTTATGAATTTTCCATTTTCCCACCCATTATTGATTTCCAGCTTCATTCCATTATGGTCAGAGAAAATGTTCTGTTTCAATCTTTTTATTGAGGCCTGTCTTGTGACCCAGCATATGGTTTATCCTGGAGAATAATCCATGAATGCTTGAAAAGAATGTATATTCTGCTGGTTTGGGGTATAATGCTCTATAAATGTCTGTTAGGTCTAGTTCATTTATCATATTATTCCAGCTCCCTGTTTATTTATCTTCTGTCCAGATGTTCTATCCAATACTGAAAGTGGATATTGGAGTCTCCAACTATTATTGTACAGACAAGTTTCTCCCTTCAGTTTTTCCAGTGTATGCTTCATGTATCTTGGGTCACCCAGGTTAGGTGCATAAATATTTATTATAGTTATTTCTTCTTGGTGAATTGCCCCCTTTATTAATATATAGTGACATCATCCCATGTAACCATTTTGCATTTAAAATTACATTTGTCCTATATTAGTATCGCTACTCCAGCACTTCTTTGGTTACTATTTGTGTGGAATACCTTTTCCCAACCTTTCACTTTCAACCTAGTTGTGTCCTTACGTCTGAGGTGAGTCTTGTGGACAGTATATAGATGGGACTGTTCTATCAATCTATGTCTTTTGATTGGGGAGTGCTAGCCATCCATCAACATTCAATATTAATACTGTAACAGCATTACTTCATCCATTTTATCCTTTGGCTTTCCATTGTCATATCTTACTATTGTCTGTTTTTTTACCCTTTAATTTACCCTTCCTAATAATCTTCATTTCTACATTTTTCTCCAAGTTTCTTGCCCTTGTTTTTTCCTTTCAGGCTGCCCCACTCTCTTTAGTATCTCTTGTAATTCTGGTCTTTTGGTAACATGCTCTCTCCGTTTTTGTTTGTCTGTGAAGACTTTAAACTCACCCTCATTTTTGCAGGACAGTTTTGCCAGATACAGAATTCTTGGCCACCAGTGTTTCTCTCTCAGTTCCTTAAATACGTCATACAACTTTCTTCTCACCTCCATGATTTCTGATGAGAGGTTGGCACTTAATCTTACTGAGGTTCCATTGTATGTGATGCTTTCCTTTCTTCTCTTGCTGTTTTCAGAATCCTCTCTTTATCTATGATATTTTGCATTCTGAATAGGTGTCTCAGAATAGGTCTATTCTGATTGATTTTGTTTGGGGTGTGTTATCCTTCTTGGATATTGATACTTATGTCTTTCATAAGGGTTAGGGAGTTTTCAGTCATTATTTCTTCAAATATTCTTTCTGCCCCTTTTCCATTTTCTTCTCCTTCTGGGACACCCAACAATGTATACGTTTGTGCATTTTGAATTGTCGTTCACTTCCCTGAGACCCTGTTCCATATTTTCTCTTCTCTTCTCCTTCTGTTCTCCTGTCTTTTCCAGTTCAGATGTTCTGTTCTCAAAATCACTAATTCTGTCTTCGAGAAATCCAAATCTGCGCTTAGGGGCTTTTAATGTATTTTTATTCTCATCCATCTTGTCTTTCATTCCCATAAGCTCTTAATTTTCTTTGAAGACTTTCAAATTGTTCTTTATGCTTACCCAGTGTCGTCTTAATATCCTTTATCTCTTTAGTCATGTTTTACTTCAATTCTTTGAATTGATTTAGGAGATTTGTGTGATTATCATTGATTAGTTGTCTTAAATTCTATATCCCGTCAGGATATTTGGTTTGTTTCCTTGGCTGAACCATCTCTTCCTGTTTCCTAGTATGGCTTGTAAATTTTTGCTGATATCTAGGCATCTGAATATGTTGGTGAATTTACTCTGATGGTCAATTTCTTTCTCTTGCCTAGTTTTTTTTTTCTTCTCACAACTCTCTTTTATTTTTGGTTCAAATTATTCTGAGTCTTTAAAATTGCCCAGCTTAAGTTATCAAAATCAGTTCACAGACTCACTAATGGGTGCAGATTTTTGCTCTAAAGAGAGACCTAAAAGTAGTTTTCCTCCTTGCAGTTTCCTGGCTGGCCAACAGAAGGTGCTTGTCCTTGTACCTTACCACAGAGGTTTTTCTTTCAGTCTCTGTGTTTCTGTGTTTCTGGTCTGGCCAGAGCTGAGATTCAAAGCAGGTTCTGCTGGCCAAATTCACTGAAGAGAAACCACTCTCCGCCCTCTGATGCACCCTCCGCTTTCCCTTGTAACAGCTGGTTGTGAGGAAGACGTCTTTCCCCTCTCAGTCGGCTGCAGTGAGCCAAGGGTTTTATCCAGACTTAATGTCTTGAGGGTGGGGGATGGGGGACATTCCTGGCCTCCATGGGAGTTTAGTAACTCACGTTTGTTGTTTTGGCTTCTTTGCCTCTTTGTTCCCTTACCCTCCTGGGTGTTGTGCAGTGCAGCGCCATCCTGGTCTGCCGACTAGAAAAAACTGTCTAAGGGACCCAAAGCAGGTCCCGCAGACAGTTTTTTGGCCCTTTCTCCATTGCTTTGGTGAGAGAGTTGAGCTGCCTGCTTGCTCCGACGCCATCTTCCAGGAACTTCCCTTCACATCATTGACTTCTACATCATTGACTTTTACATTCATCTTGAAGAGGGGACACCAGTGGGCAAACATCATTTTATAAATGAGTGGATTTAAGAATAAAAAAGATTTGCTCAGCCTTATTTTGTAAAGGTTGTTAACAATACTGATACATTCTTTTCTGAGACCACTTTTTTTTTCCCCCTTCTGATTATGGTGGGTAAATGCTTCTTTAGAGGACTAGTGTGTATTCTTTTCTTCATTAAACTAATACATGACAGCACAGGTATTAATGTTATAAAATGACTACAATATTTTTTATTTTATGTAAATTTTTATCTTCAATAAATGCAAAGTAGTTATTATGGTGTAGACTTTTTGGTCTAATCTGAATTTCAAATATGTACATTGAATAGCTATTTGAATGTGGTGGGGAATTAAAGTATTTGGCTTTTCTAGTCAAATAAGTAATATAAGCCTGAATAATTTTTGCTTATATTCCCAAGGACCCAACAAAAGGAAACAGAACTAAATTATGGCAAATAATTATTGCTCAAAAATACAGTAGTTGAAGGAGATTGTGGGGGATTGATGTCATTTAAATGCTAATCTATTGCCTACACAGGAACGGAGTCAGTTTTATCTCTTATTCCCTGCAATAAGTTTTATCTCTCTACCTCTCTGTCTCTCTCTCTCTGTCTAGCTATCTAGCTACCTTTAATGGCAAAGAAACAAAGCTGTTGAATATTTTGTTCAGTTAAAATGGTGATGGTGATTTTTTTTAACCTAGGGCCATTATGACATGATGACTTTTTCATTTTTTGGGTCAAGAACCACAAATAAGTGGATTATTTTACTTTGACATATGTCGGTTCATTGATAAGAGTGCTAAATTACCAGTAATTCATGGTTCTATAAACTAATATAGCATGATGATCAGTTGTATTTGCTTTAAAATTTTTATTATTTTGTATTCCTTTTTCTCATAACAATACCAGTATTGCATATTTAGATGCCTACTTAGAAATTTGCTGAGAAGTGTGTTTTAAAAGATGTTTTAATGTGATGAGATGGCCAAATTCCTAGCATGAAAAGGTTAAAATTTCCTTTTCTGTAGGCCAGCCTTCTCAGACTACTGTGTAGACAGAGTCTTTGGCTGCCAGAGTAAAAAAGGGAGGATAATTTGGCCTAGAAAGAGTGTGGCTCTAGGATTCTAGTGTGAAATAGGGGGTCAGGAGAGGAATATTCTAGAAATGCATGCTAAGGTCTTTTCATGATTGTTTCAATATATTTTGATTAGCAGCATTCTTAATATGGCCTGGATGTTAGAATGCAGTTTTATTAAAATAGGCTTTCCTTAAACTACCCTCTTCAAATGTCCTAACACCCTCATGATAGTAATATGAATTTTTAAAAAAACTTATAGTTGGTGGGTATACAGTTTTCTTAATTGGTTTTCTTTCTTCTTCTTTTTTAAACAGAAATCCTAGAGGCTGGTATTAAAGGATCTTCAGAATCACTAAAAGGTGTGAAACGGAAAAAGATTGTAACTGAGAATCACCTGAAAAAAATACCAAAATCCCCACTGAGAAATCCTCTTCAGGCAAAACATAAACAAAATACAGAAGGATCATCTTTCACTGTTCTCCAGAGTGCTTCTGAGTCTCACAAGAAACAAAACCATATCCCTATGAAAAATGGGAAGCAATTTACCAAGCAAAATGGAGAAACACCTGGAATAAATGCCGAAGCCTCCAAACCTGAAGACTCTGTCTCCCCAAAGAAGCCCTTGTTTTTGCAGCATCCATCTGAATTACGCAGATGGAGGTCAGAAGGCTCTGATTCCACCAAGTTAAATTTCCTCGATGGAAAATGTGAATCTAGTTCTTTGTCGAGTAAAACTAGGGCTGACAATAGTGAATGTGTCTCTTCTAATTGTAGTACTCCTTGCTCCTCCTATACAAATACCGCATTTGATGTCTTATTGAAAGCAATGGAGCCAGAACTGAGCACTTTGTCGCAGAAGGGCTCATCTTGTGCAATTAAAATAGAAAAACTGAGACCAAATAAAACTGTACGATCACCTTCCAAATTAAAAGACAGTTTAGCGGATGTCCCCAGTCAGACTCCACAAGAATGTGTTGCTGAGTCACAGTCTTCTCCTGGTACCTCTTACATAGTGCACACACCCGCCACTCAGAAGAATGAGCAAGCAGCAGCTCAGCCCATTTCTCGTTCATACAGTCAGCACGAACGCTTTGTTCCTAACCCTAACCCACATAATCAGCCACTTCCCGGGTATGCAGGTTTCACCAGATCATTGACGCACCTGCAAAATCAAGAGAACACCAAGCTTGAGCAAGTTTATAATATAGCAGTGACGTCGTCTATAGTTCTGACTTCAACTTCCAGTAGAACTCAGGTTATTCCTCCAAACCAGCCAATGGATTCCGCTCCACCTGTGTCAGCAAGTCCAGCCAATCCGACACAGCCCCCTGCCACGCCACTTTATAATTCAACTCCCATTGCCTCTGTAGTTAATCCCAGTGTGGAACAAATGTGCAATCTTCTTCTGAAAGACCAGAAGCCAAAAAAGCAAGGAAAATACATCTGCGAGTATTGCAACCGCGCTTGTGCGAAGCCCAGCGTGCTTTTAAAGCATATCCGCTCCCACACTGGAGAGCGGCCCTACCCTTGTGTGACTTGCGGATTTTCATTTAAGACTAAGAGTAATCTGTATAAGCACAAAAAATCCCACGCACATACTATCAAACTGGGACTTGTCTTACAACCAGATTCTGGTGGTGTGTTCTTATCCGAGTCCCCGAAGGCACTTAGCATCCATTCGGACGTAGAAGACAGTGGTGAGAGTGAGGACGAGGGCCCGGCTGACGAGAGGCCGAATGACCCAGGATCCATGGAGTTGCAGTCCCTGCAGATAATGAAAACGATATCAAATGCCGAAGCGTTACCAAAATCAGGTGCCATCCCAAGCAATACAGATCACGTGGTAGGTGACTTTTCACTACAAGAAAGACCTTCAGAATCACAAGCTGGGACTGAGTTACCAAAACTTGTGGTGCACCCCATCAATGCGTCCCCTTTAAGAACTGACAGTCCAAAGGTAACGGAGTCCATGCCTGAACTTTTTAATGCACAGAAACAGCAAGACTTTCAGCTGACAAGTGCACTGTCCAATTCAGCCTGCGTGTCCTCCCCAGAGACTGCCGAGAAGACCCATCAGAAAGGGGAGGTGTGTCGGGCAGAAGGAAAACAAGACTCTCACGGAGGAATAGTCCATGCCCAACTACAGCGGCAGCAGGCTACCGATCACTCCCAGGAGCAACAGGGAAAACTGCTGAGTCCACGGAGTTTAGGAAGTACAGATTCTGGTTACTTTTCACGTTCTGAAAGTGCCGATCAAACAGGAAGTCCGCCAACTCCCTTTGCCAGAACGTTACCCACCCCGGAGCAAAACACAAATAAGAATAATGGCTCCTCTGCAACTCTTACCCATACGCCAGCACCTCCTGCTTTACCAACAGGTGAGAAGACCCTGTTCTTACCAGGTCCGATGCGCCCACCTTTGGCAACCAAGACCCTCGAGGAGCGGATATCCAAGCTGATCTCCGACAACGAAGCCTTGGTAGATGATAAGCAGCTGGACAGCGTCAAGCCCCGGAGAACATCTCTCTCAAGACGAGGGAGTATCGACTCCCCCAAATCCTACATATTTAAAGATTCTTTCCAGTTTGACTTAAAACCAATGGGACGGCGAACGAGCTCTAGCTCTGATATACCAAAGTCCCCTTTTACCCCTACTGAGAAATCAAAACAAGTTTTTCTTCTGTCAGTACCTTCCCTTGACTGTCTGCCTATTACGAGAAGTAATTCTATGCCTACCACAGGTTACTCGGCAGTACCTACAAATATAATACCTCCCCCTCATCCGCTAAGAGGGAGTCAGTCATTTGACGACAAAATTGGCGCTTTCTACGATGATGTCTTCGTGTCAGGACCTAACACTTCTGTGCCTCAAAGCGGACATCCCCGTACCCTTGTCAGGCAAGCAGCAATAGAAGACTCTTTGACAAATGAAAATCACGTTCTTGGTGCCGGACAGCCCTTGGATGAAAGCTACCAAGGATGCAATGCCTCTAGCGAAACAATATCAGCAAGGAACAAGCCATTGGCACAAGGCACGGCTTCAGAAAAAAAGAAGTCTCATCAAGGGCGAGGGACAATGTTTGAGTGCGAAACCTGTAGAAACAGGTATAGAAAACTGGAAAATTTTGAAAACCATAAGAAATTTTACTGTTCAGAATTACATGGACCAAAAACGAAGGTAGCCATGAGAGAAACCGAACATACCAGTCCCGTGCCCAGTGGTTCACAGCCTCAGATCCTGCACTACAGAGTAGCTGCTTCCACGGGTGTCTGGGAACAGACACCGCAGATCAGGAAAAGGAGGAAAATGAAGAGTGTTGGAGATGATGAGGAACTTCAGCAAAATGAAAGTGGAGCATCTCCAAAAAGCTCAGAAGGTCTTCAGTTTCAGAATACCCTGGGCTCTGCTTCCAGTTTGTCTAAACTTAATGCCGTAACAGGTGACCAGCAGCATAGAAACATACAGCTGCAGAGCTCACAAGTTCACCTTGTTGCCAGGGGCACCGACCAGACCACTGATCCAAAACTGTCTACCATCTTGGAGCAACAGATAAGTTCAGCTGTCCAGGAAAAGACAGAGTTGAAAAGACACGGAACTGGCATCTCAGTAATACAGCATACAAATTCCCTGAGCAGACCCAGTTCATTTGACAAGCTTGAGTCTCTTGAAAGAGGATCCCCAGTTTCTCTCCAGGAGCTGAGTAGAACAGGGAAACCTGGCGCTCTGAAAGTCCTAGCAGTTTCCCCAGAGGAGTGTCACCCTTCTCGGAGCGTGCCTCATCCTCACCAGCCTGCATTATCAGACACTCTCAGAGGACAACTTCAGAAAAGTTCAAGAAAGATTCCAAGTGAAAGACACGTGTTGGGACAGCCCTCACGACTTGTTCGACAGCACAACATCCAAGTCCCAGAAATTCTGGTCACAGAAGAGCCAGACCGGGACCTCGAAGCCCAAAGCCACGATCAGGAGAAGTCCGAAAAGTTCAGTTGGCCTCAGCGGAGTGAAACCTTGTCAAAGTTGCCAACAGAGAAACTGCCACCAAAAAAGAAAAGGCTTCGTCTGGCCGAGATCGAGCATTCCTCAACAGAATCAAGTTTTGATTCCACCCTCTCCAGGAGTCTGAGTAGGGAGAGTAGCTTATCACACACTTCAAGTTTCTCAGCTTCGTTAGACATAGAGGACAATTCTAAAACTGAGGTTTGCCCCAAAGTTGATTTTCTAAACAAAACAGAGTTTCTTGTGATTCCAGCCAGCTCTAATACACTCAGTGTTCCTGGAACCTACCGGGAAATGAGACGTGCTGCATCTGAACAGATTAATTGCATGCAAACATCGATGGAGGTTTCTGAGTTTAGAAGTAAATCATTCGACTGTGGAAGCATAACTCCACCCCAGATGACACCATCTGTTGAATTGCAGCCTCCAACATCCCCCTCTGGCATGGCAGGTACTGGGCACGTGCCTCTCTTAGAAAGAAGAAGAGGCCCACTGATACGGCAGATATCTTTAAATATAGCTCCCGAAGGCCACCTGTCTCCCGGGAACCCATCAACTTTCCAAAATGTTGCTCTTCCCGGGGTGAACCCAGTGCCATTTCAGGGGCCTCAGATCACTCCTACATCCTCAGCTGAGTTTCCCACAAATAGTTCGCATTCCCAGACTCAAGTTAAGGATCTGCGAACAGAAACGTCTAGTTCCAACTCTGCTAGCATCTTTCCTGTTCAGCAGCTTTTTGGTATCAGTTTGTTAAATCAAATCCATCCACCCCCTAACCACCAAAATGCACAGACTACTCTGAAAGTGGCCACACGGGGTGACAGACTGGATACAAATCCCACTTTATGTGCATCTTCTAAAAGTGACGATTGCTTTGCTCCCAAGTACCAGCTTCAGTTTCCAGCAAGCCAGTCTTGCTCTTCTAATCCTGTCCATTCTTTGCCCAGTCACGTTCTTCCAAATCCAGCTGGTGCAGACCAGTGCACAGCCTCATTGGCATTACCGACCAAATTCGTAGACAACATGTCTAATTCACGTTCTCTGCCACCCCTGAAACCCGGACCGTGTGGCAGTCAGGGGCCGAAGGTCTCCTCGTCATTCATGGTGCCCGTGCGCCTTCAGAGTACAGTTCCGGCTTACCATTTTGCCACAGTCACATCTCTGCCACAGATCCTAGTGACCCAAGACCTGCCAAATCAGCCAGTTTTCCAGGCTAATGATACGATAGTGCCAGTCAGCGAAGAACAAAATTCCATGCCAGAGTCACTGAAAGACCCCCAGAATGCTTTGCCAAACCCAGAGAAAGGACTTGTTTGTGAAAATGCTTTTTCAGAGATAGGCCAACATTCTTCTCTGTTAGGATCCTTGCCTGTAACTCAGAAAATGTCTATCGGTAGACTGTCCCCCCAACCAGAGTCTGCAGCTTCAAGTAAAAGGATGCTCTCCCCGGCAAATAGTTTAGACATCGCCATGGAAAAGCACCAGAAGCGGGCTAAAGATGAAAATGGAGCTGTTTGCACAACAGATATTAGATCATCAGAACCACTGAGTTCAAGAGCTGATGAGGTTAATAAGCAGAAGAAACCTGTCTTAGTGAGGCAGGTTTGCACCACAGAGTCCCTTGAAGGTGTGACAGTGGAACCGGATGTTTTTCCTCCACCTGGAATGAGTAGTGAGGCTGTTCATTTGACAGCTCTTTTACCAACGGCTACTTCCTCATCGGGACACTCCAAGTCTGGAGTTAGAGAACCTATCAATGAATTGCAAGAATTTGAAAACATCAAGTCCTCTGCATCACTGACTCTTATGGTTAGAAATTCACCTGTCCCTTCCGAAAAGACTGGCATTTCTCCTTTGAAAAGTATAGATAATGACCAAGAAAGGAAGTCTCTGGTGGGTCAAGATCAAGGTGGCAAAGTGAACACTCAAGAGCAAGTTAAATTAGTGACCCCTCTTTCAATGTTGACAGCTGGAGACCCAGAACTGCCTTCTTTTCCCAGTCTAAAGACTACCACGAGTTTTACATGGTGTTATCTATTAAGACAGAAGTCATTGCATTTGCCTCAGGATGACCAAAAGACTTCAGCCTATATTGATTGGACAGTAAACTCCAGTAATCCCAACCCTCTTGGTTTACCTACAAAAGTTGCGCTCTCTCTCCTAAATTCAAAACAGAAGACTGAAAAATCACTATACTGTCAAGCAATAACTACCCATTTCAAATCTGATTTGCTGGTCTACTCAAGCAAGTGGAAAAGCAACTTAAGCAAGGTACTTGGA
>PVKH010045734.1:0-10473 GCA_004027955.1 Chaetophractus vellerosus
GCAACTGAAGTCTTGCATGCCCCTCACTGTATTTAAAGAGACTTATAGGGTTGGGAGATTAGACCAGGGAGCCAATAAATTCCCTTACGGTAACACAAAGGCTTCTTGTGGGGAGCTTTTGTGGAAGTGAGACCATGACCTTCTTTGGAATCACATGAGTTGCTGGTGGGTAAAAGGCAGGGGTAGGGTGGGTGGGGAAAGGGGAGGTGTTCTCCAGCCACAAGTTGCATTTTCAACAACCCACACATGAACTGTGGAACATAGCAGACCTGATTCACCTTGTTAATCAGACAACCCCTCCTTACCTATTTATTTGTGTACTTTTCAACTTGTTCTTGTAATGTGTCGTCTTCTAATTCTACATTCCTTTTGAATTGCATTATAATTATTGCTGCTTTTTGTCATCTCCATCTCTGGGGGAGGTAATTTGCCTTGATCCACTGATGATTATGTCATTTTTCAGTTCATGCTGCGGAAAAGGTGAGGGTGGAAGTGGCCTCAGAGAATATGATATGTAGCGACTCAGACACCACACAATCTGTCTCTTCACTTTTGTGATTGGCTTTATTTTATCCCTAGTGCAGATAAACTTTCTCCCCTTAAAAGGGAATGTGGCTGCCCATAGATTCCAGGCTCTTATTCTCCAAGCTTTACTGCCAGTGAGAAGACCCTCCTCCCTTGGTTCTAATTTTCACAATCCCTGGAAAGGACTCTGACTGCCTTGCATTAGGTTATGTGTCCATTTCTGGACCAATCATTGTGGCTAGAATAGCCACATGTAAAAAGACAGCCATTCTGACTTGGACCAGGTGTTACACATTGTGGAAAGGGACACAACACCCAGAAGAAGAAGAGGTGCTTGGCTAACAAAGAAGAAATACTTACTGAGCACCTACTATCTTCCAGATAGCACATTTAGAAGCAGGAGCCAGAGCCAGAGCCAGAGCCAGAATTGTGTTAGAAAATAAGATCCTTGGGAATCTTCAATAATCTTGTGGAAAGCTTTGGACTTCCACAGAGTGTAGAATGGTGCTTCAAACCAATCTTATCCAGATCTCAAAGGGCCAAAAGATCTTAAGTGATATCTGGGTTACATTGTGTCTTAAGTAAAACAAAAATAAAATAACATTTTTTGATGGCAAGAAACTCTGAAGGTAGATTTTTTGTCCTAGGAGGATGTTTGATTAGTAGCATGAATATTCTTAATATTTGAGTAATTTAATAAGGGACTGAAATGCAATGATATAGTAAAATGTAGTAGAGTTATTGTCTGAAGATTTGGTGCCTAGTTTTTATTGTACCTATAATAAACTAGATGACTCTGGGTGTCACAGGTTGGGTGCCTCAGGAGGCAGCCTCTGAGATGGAGATCAACCTGCAGAAAGTCTATTGGGGAGTGCTGTTGGGGTTGACACCTGTGGGGGAATGAAGCAGGGCTGGACAGAGGGAGAAGTAGGGCTGTGATGCAGTCACAGCAAGGGCTCAGCCATCCCATGGGAACTCTGGAGTTGGAGTGGCCCTTCAAAGTTGCCTTGATTTGAGATGAGGGGACTGGGACTTTGTGCCCCCCACAGAAACCAGTAGGTGTGCAGACTTGCCTAATCCAGTCTTTGTGGGCAGACACTCCTTTATTTGCAGGAGCATACCTTGGGGCTGCAGCTCTGTTCAGCGGAGGGCATTCCTGGCAGCTGGGATTAGTCCGGGTCCTGAGCAGGTATCTGGGCAGTACAGCCCAGACTCCACCACACTGGGTAACTCGTTTCAACCCTCTGAGCTTCAGCTTCCACAACTATAAAGTAGAGAAATTGGTCTACTTAATCCCCAGTGCTACTTCCAACTTAAAAATCTTTTATTACAGTATTTATTCTACATACTGGTTCTTGTTTCATGGTGTTCTATTTTGTAAATATGCCTTCGAACACACCTGACAATACCTGTAAAAGAACATGGACGATCTCTATGAATGGACTTGGAGTTAGTTAAAGAAGCAAGCTGCAAAAAGTGTATAGTAAGATATCCTTTGCCTAGAAACAAAGCAAAATGTATGTGTCTGTGTTTTGCAAAAAAGACACACGAGAAGGATAACCAGAAATGAATGAGATAATTACCTACAAAGTGAGGGACGGTAGGTGTGAGGGAATTAGGAGGGAGGACTGGAGTTGAGGGGATAGAAATGGAAACACATGAATGTCTTATATACTCAGAAAACTAATTAAAAGGGATGGAAAGAAGCAAACTCTAAAACTGGAGTACAAAAAAAATGAATCTAGCTGCATATCAAATTGATAAAATAACAATACAAAGAAAAGAATTGATCCAAGTAAGTTTTTATATCAATACTCTGCCTGACCATCCTTTAGTGAAATATATTTCTAAGAACAAAAAAGAACTACAAAGGGATCTAAAATTTTATTTAGAATGTTCATTAGTTACTTGTATTATGTTATCTGGTATTATAATTGTGAAACTATTTTCTAAGTATTATAGGACAAAGTAAATATGTAGATATAGTAATATTATTAGGAACCAAGATCTTATTGTAAGAGAAAAGAATTAAAAATAGAAAACCCCTTATATTAAATTTGAATGAATGGATTCTTGAATATTTCTATTTCCTAGCATCATCCACTTGGGAAGACAGAAGTAAGGACACATAGTTGCAATGAACACACTTCCTACCCAGATCTTGATGTAAATAACCATTCCTCATTAAAAAGAAACAGGCCTTACTGGCGAATGCATGAATCCAGGTCTGGGAAAGGGAGATATAAAAAAATATTTCAGAGTATCGGAAAGCAATGAAGAACCAAAAAACTCATGTGTTCTAATAGAAGGGACATAGGAACATCTTGAATGGGCTCCCTTTATCCAAATTTGGGACCATTTGAGCATCACAAAGATTAAAAATTAAACGTAGCAACTGATTACCATACAGGAAATAAAAAAGAAATTCATGAGACCATAGTAATATGAGAGGAAGAGGAAGGGAGGGAGAGAAAGAAGGAAAGAGAATAAAAGGAAAGCTCATCTTTACAGAAGAATGCTAGGTAATAAATACAGAGAGAATGGTAGAATTAGGCAATTCCTGCAACCCTAACAAAATGACAGATTGAAGGAAGGATCTTCAATGGACATTAAAACAATTGGTTGATAGGTTTGGGGAAACAGTTTATTCACATGATATCAAAGTATTACCCTGTACAGATTACTAACAAGGGGAGGAAATATACCTTTATTTGGAGAGTTCTGGCCATCGCAACCTTAACCAAAGATCAAGCATAGTGTCACTAACACTCCAAGGGCCTGACACTATGTACCTCTGGGTGTGATGAAATATGAAGCACACAACATTACCCATGAAGCATTCTTGCAGAGATTTTAGCCTGAACTTGGTCAAGCTGCCAGATCTAACAGGAATACAGGGATTGAAGAACAAGTTAAATGATACCTCGAGGAAATAATCAGCCACATCCATAATGTGTGGAACATTCTAGAAAATGACCTGGACTCTTCAAAATATTGTCATTAAATTTTAAATAATAGGAAAGAAAAAAAAGAGAACTTTCCTGTATTTTAAAAGGCTAAAGGCTAACGGCTAAAAATAATCAAGAGCAAGACTTTAGCATGACTGGGGAAATTTAAATATAAACTAGATATTAGATGATATGGAATTATGTTGTTTTCTTAGATATGATTATAATTCTCTTGTTAGGTAGATTGGCATCTTTATTCTCAGGAAATACATGCTAAAGTATTTAGTGATGAAATGTCATGATGTCTGCAACTTTCTTTAAGTGATTAAGCAAAAAGAAAAAAATATATATATAAATATTTTTCCTCCTTTATTTCCCTTGTAGATGATAGATAGATCAATAGATAGAGGATAGATAGATAGATAGATAGATAGATAGATAGATACAAAGATAAAGCAAATGTGGCAAAATGTTGACAACTATTGAATCTAGGTAAAGGGTTTTTACCTTTTCAATTCTTTCAACTTTTCTATAGACTTGAAATTTTTCAAAGTAAAAAGTTGGAGGAAAAATCTCTGGCTATATAATAAGACCTCCTAGATGGAACCATGGATTTGTTTTTTTAATTTGAATGCTTTTATTTCAGATTCATTTTTTCCATACATTTTATCAGTAAGAATAAACAGTCAGAATATATCAGGAAAAAAATCAAGCAATTCATCAGAAAAACAATTTTTTTGTTGGTTTCTCAAGGTGATTAAATATTATAGGTATACTAAAAAAAATGAGAAAAATCAGTATCTGTATATTCTAAATTTTGCAACTTTCTCAATTTCACATTTTAATTATTATTTTAAATCCATTTAATCACTATATAAAGTAACCGAATGTATGATTCAGGATGTATTTCTTTACACCGGTCTTAAAATTTATGGTACTTTGTTTTCAATTAGAAGTCCATAAAGATTTCATCTGTGCTAACCGCTTCATTAGGAAAAAAATATGTAAAGTAACACTATGATAGAAAATTCAAAATATTTAGTAGGGAGGGAAATTAAAGTTATGTATTAAAAATAGAATATATTTCATTTAATTGGAACATATGTTTTCCTCGAATCCAGTTCAGATGCTTTTCAGTCAGCAGCAAATTGAAGTTGTGTGTTGTTAATGATTGCACAGATCACTCCAAGTATATAATATTTTTACATTAAATAACTCTATTTAAGTAACCACTTGAAACATTTTGTAGACTCAAGAACTTCTTATATTTTCAGTTATTGATTTTCAAATCTTTGTAGGTACAAGTCTCTCAGGAGGCCAAGAATAATAGTTTTCTGCCAAGTTGGTCTTTCGATTTGCTACCCACCCCTGGTTACTATATCAGCCTGTTAATAACCATTTCCTGAGAATCCACTGTGGGGCTGAGGCTTATACCAGGGCTGGAAACAAACACCATAGAAACAAAAGGTTACATTTGCCTGGAGGAGCTTACAGTCCAGTGGGTAGTATTCAGGAGTATAGGTTATCAGTTAGTTTATAGCAACAGTAAAAGTAAAAGATAAAAATGTTTTTCTAGGGGTAGCATTAGCTTTGACACCCCCCTAAACTAATAGAAGGAAAAAAAACAGCTATAGTCATTGGCTAATTGAAAAATACACTGACAAGCTTTAGGATAGTTTCCAGAGATTTACATATCTATAGGTTAGATTTGCAATGTACAGTATGTTAAAATGTGCCCTAATTTTTCATATTTTAAGAGTAAAATGTCAGGACATTTTTTTATGATTTCCTCTAACTAGTAAAACACGAGGAAGTTTCTTCGTGAGGCTTTGCGAACAAGCCATTGACAACACATCTGCTATAGATCCTTTTCTTGTCACTGGAAGGCTGGAGACAATGAGATGAGCAGCTCTTGAGTGTTCCTATAAGAGTTCATTCAGTCAAACTCGGCGGTAACTATTTTTCTTTACTCTTTCCTTTCTTTTCCTTTTCCTTTTCCTTTTCCACTTTCTGCTCTGCATCTGTCGGGACCATGTGGTTTTATCTTCTAAATCTTTCATTTCATAAATTGTAAAATTTTTTTTTTTAAAGATTTATTTATTTTATTACATATCTCCCCTTCCCCCCGCTGCGGCGACGCGTCAAGAGTGGTCACTGCGCAGGCGCGGCTTTCCCCGCTTGTGGGCGGTCTCTGCATCCGTTCACGGTCGGCACTTGCTTCAGTTCGCGGGTGGCTGGCTGCGCTCCATCCGCGGGCGACCTGCCCTGCCCATGGCGGCTCTTGCCCTGTCCGTGGCAGCTTCTTGCCCTGCCCACGGCAGCTCCGGCCCGCCCATGGCGGCTTGCCATTCTCAAGGCGGTCTGCCCGCTAGGAGAGGTCCCCGGGAATCGAACCCAGGGCCTCCCATGTGGTATGCTGGCACCCTATCCTCTGGGCTATCGAGCCGGCCCCCAAATTGTAAAATTAAAGCTCAAAGAGGTTACATGGTTGGCCCAAGTCTCCAGAGCTGGCAAGCAGGGGAGTTCAGTCTCTAGCATTATTTCTACTACTCTTTGCTGCTTCTTATGAAACTTAACCTCACTTTCTGGCATGTAAAAAGTCTTTTTTATCTCTGCTAGTGTCAAACTGGCTTTTCCATATCAAACAGACTAGGGGGAGGCAGGGCACAGGAGGTCTTGACGTTGGCCACCTCTCTCTCTCCACCTGGCAGTGATTTCTCCTGCTCTTCAGACCTGAGCACCTGGTGAAGGGCACCTCCGTACCTCATAGCCCCTCTGACCTTCTCATACCTCCTCTCACTCATCTCATACACTCTGTCACTCAGTCTCCCACTTCAACTTTCAAGGCTTTACTGTCTCTCTGTTTTTTTAATATGGTGACACCTGCACTGACCTGGCCATGTTACGTTCCTTAATATTCTTGGGCTGTATTAAAAGATGTCTGTTACTATTGAAACAAATCATAACTTAGCTAAGTCAACATAATCATATCCTGGCCATGCTGATTGGGAGCCTCCCAGTTTTAAACTCAGGGCTATACCCAGGGCAGTAACTTCCCCTAGCCTCCAAAGGAGTAGCTTTAAGCACATCAACCTATAAATTCAACCACCACACTGAATTTGTACAAGACCATTTTGCAAGTTAGAGAAACAATAAAAAATAAACACGTTTCCCAAATCAACCCTTCTTCTTCAAAAGCAAGGGAGATAGCAGCGGACATGCTTTATGGAAATCAAACATGAACCAAGGAGCTTGAGCCTTCCTTGGTTATAAAATGTAAACAACCCAAGGATCTTCAAGAAGTTTGGATGGACATACTCTGCTTTCTGCCCATGTTTTTCATTTTCATCTAACATTGCATTTTCTTTTCCCCACTCTGATGTGCCTACAGTTTATTTTTCTTCTTAGACTGGAACAAAATTATTTTTATTCTAAATATATACTGGAAGTTTTGGTATAAAAAATTCTAGACACTCAGCCCCTGCCCCCAATTCTGGCTTACAATGAACCTCTTTTCAATGAATATCTAATGAAGGTAGCTGTTAAATAAAAATGAATGTTATATATAAAATTGTGAAATGTTATTTTCTACCTTGTGAAGAAAAAATATAGCAGTGTGGAATGTATAATTTATAGTCAAGCTGGAAGACCATGGCAACGTAAATGGCATTAGGCATGGAGTCGTCAGAAAACCTTAAGTCATCAAGGAAAGTTAGCAGGTATTCTAGAGACTGCAAAATAACCATGGGGGTTCAATATATTTGCTGAGTAAGGCCCTTGGAAAAACACTGGACACTTTGGGGATTTATGGTTTTGATTCATTCCCTCCAAATGAGAGACATACGCTCTTTTCCTGAATGTATTGGTCTGAGTTGTTCAATGCTAGTCTGTTGTGTGTCTCTGCATAAGGAGCTCTAAGATTAGCTTGAAAAGCAGCCATAACAGACTGCTGTCCTGGGTTTTACTTTGGTATGTACATGTTTTTTTTAAGAATTGGAAATTTGCACCCAAAACCCAGATTTTCCGATTCTCTTGACAAGTTAGAAGATCTGGCAACACTGGGCTTGAATTTCCTCGTGGTAAAGGCTGACTCTACCTCCCGTAGTCATGCACTCTGTGGTTTGCCACAGTCCCTAGCCTGTTGTCTTATATCCGGACAGAATTATTTAAATGGCTGATTCCTGAAGGCACCTGAGTTTGACACCTATATTATATAATTTCAATTCATTAGGTGAATCAATTTCTTTTGACTAGGATTGGAATTGCTATCTATCAAGAACTTGGTGCATTCAGAGTGACTCAAAAGGCATTTTATCTTATGTTACATACTCTTCCCTCAAACCCTTTGAGATAAGTGTAATTGTTATACCCACTTTAAAGTTATGATTCTGAAGCTCAGAGAGGCTATTTAACTTGCCCAAGGTCACACAGTTAGTTAGGAGCAGAGCCAAGATTCAAACCCAAAGCCCACACTTTCAGAGAACTAAGGCAAAAGAAGATGCCAAAGTTGTAGTTATCTATGGCTAATTTCTTTGAAAAACAAGAAAGCCACATCATAGCATAAAAAGGGCAATGGGTTGAAAGTCCCAAGAACTAGGATTGAGAACGCAGGGTGGTTTTTCCCAGGGCCTTACTATTTATTAGTTGGTGACCTTGGGAAGTCCTCTTTCCTTTCTTGGCCCCATTTTCACAATCCATAAAATGAGTGGGGATGAATGAGGAGACCTCTAGGCATTCCTGACTTTCTGTCTTCTCTGCATTTGGTACCTCATCTGAGAGCGGATTTTTGCTTTTCTTGTGCTCCCTCTGCTGGGCATGGAGCAGGAGGACACATTTGCTGTCCAAGCCCTTTCCGATGGAATTCGATTATTTTTCAAGGGCTTGCACTGTACCAAGTCATAGTTAACCTGGGGAGGAGACGTCTGCTAGAGACGATTATGAATCGTTTTCTGATCAGAACTGAGCAACGCAAAAGAAGGGCTAAAGCAACTCAAAATTCTCTTGCAAATGTGGAAATCATAGAATGAGCAAATAGTATGAAAATTATCAAGGAAATAATAAGAGCTAATAATTATTAAGCACTGACTTAAGACAGGCCAGACACTGTCTCAGACAATTTACCTACTTCCATTTCCATTTTATCCTTAAAGTAACCTATGAAAGTAGTTGTTTATTTATCCTCACTTGGCACTGCGAGGGAAGTTAGAATCCAATCCCCTCATTTTCCAGATGAAGAAATTGAAGCCCAGGGACATTAAGTGATTTATCCAAACCTCTGGAAGACCTATAACTAGAAACTATTCTGGGTATCTTTCTATGCCTTCATTCACCTTCTCCAATTTCATATCTAGCTCAGGAGATGGGACTAATATACCATGAAATAATTAACAGAAATAAGCAGGTATTGGAAACTTAGATTTTAGGGTTGCAAGGGGCCTTAGAAACTATCTACTATGACTTCCTACCCAAACAGAAACTTCTCTCCACACCCCTGGCAATTGGGTACTTAGCAAATCAATTAAAACCTGCCTCTAGTCCTAAGTTTGTTACCTGGAGTTCTACAGGATATATCTAAGCCCTCCAAGAATTTGGAAACATCCTGTTGAGCTAAGACAAAGACAAAAACAATTTATTTAAGTCTTTTACATTATACAATATTTTAGAAAAAGATTCACTATAAATCTCGTTGTCCTTGTCCAATGGACTCCAAAGATGCCCAGCACAAATCACATGTCCTGGTGCTCCCGTCCTGTGGAGTCTCCTACCGTGCTGAATTTTGTTTGTCTGGTTTTTTTCTCTGTGTCTTTCTTTTTTTCATTTTAAAAACATTTTATTGAAGTATATCGTTCATACATGAATATACATAAACAATAAGTGTATAGTAAAAGTTGTGAACTTACAAAACAAACATGCAGGGCTCCCATACATCACCTAACCAAAAATACCTTGCATTGTTGTGAAACGTTTGTAATAAATTATGAAAGAGCATCTTAAAAGTATTACTACTAACGATTGTTCATATCTTACATTTGGTGTATTTTTCCCCTAACCCACTTTATTAACTTTTTTGTTCATAAACCATAAAATTTATCTAAAGTGTACAATTAGTGGCATCTGGTATAATCATCAAATTGTGCATTGAAGAATTCAATCAATATTAGAGCATTTTCATTACTCAAAAAAAATACAAAAGACAAACCACTATCATACCTATATGAGAGCACAACTAATTACAAATCCTAAGATAGGCTTTCACCATTTCTCTTCATTTCCAAACATTCACAAAGAACTTTTTTTACCAGTTCTGCACAGATTAAACCTCAGCTTTCCATTCTGTAACCACATTCTTTTCTCTGGTGACTTATATTCTAGCTATGAAGTCCATGAGTTTGCTCATTCTATTTAGTTCATAATAGCAATCATACAATATTTGTGTTTTGTCCCTGGCTTGCTTCACTCAACATAATATCCTCCAAGTTCATCCATGCTGTCATAAGCTTCACAACTTCATTTCTTCTTACAGCTGAATGAATTCCATTGTGAGTATATACCACAGTTTGTTTATCAATTTGCCAGTTGATGGACACCTGGGTTGTTTCCATCTTTTGGTCATTGTGAATAATGTCGCTATGAACATCGGTGTGGAGATGTCTGTTTGTGTCACTGCTCTCAGTCCTTCTGGGTATATACCTAGAAGCAGTATTGCTAAATCACATAATAAATCTCTATCTAACTTACTTAGAAACCACCAAAAAGACTTCCACAGTGGCTGTACCATTCTACATTCCCCCCAGCAGTGAATAAACATTCCTATCTCTCCACATCCTCTCTAATATTTGCAGTTTTCTGTTTTGTTAGTAATGGCCATTCTAGTAGTTGTGAAATGATATCTCATTGTACCATTGGTTTACATTTCCCTAATTGCCAGTAATGCTGAGAATTTTTTCATCTGTTTTTTCACCATTTGTATTTCTTCTTTAGAAAAATGTCTATTCAGGTC
>PVKH010045735.1:0-10472 GCA_004027955.1 Chaetophractus vellerosus
ACATTATGCTGAGTGAAGCAAGCCAGACACAAAAGGATAAATACTGTATGATAGCATTGCTATGAACCAAATATATTCTGTAACATATTGTATGATACAAAAATTTTTTTGTGTGTCCAGTACATTTAATAGACAAAGGGATGCTTTTATTTAAAAAAAATGGCATAAAATAACTACCATTTATTTCTTAGTTTCTATGGTTCAGGAAATCAAGTGTGGGTTTTCTGGATGGTCTGGCTCAGAGGCTCTCATGGATTGCAGTCAAAATAATGGCCAGAGCTACAGTCTAATGAGGGTATAATTGGGACTGAAGGATCTGCTGCCAAGAAGGCTCACTTAAAAGTATTTGACAAGAGTCTCCAGTTCCTCATCACATGGGCCTCTCTATAAGGCGTTTTTTGGACATTGTCACTGGCTCTCCCCACAGCAAGTGGTGGAAAAGAGAAAGTGACTGAGATGGTGGGTACAATGACATTACAAAGCTAATATCAGAAATAATATAAAAATCATTTCTACTGGATGCTATTGGTCAGACAGACAAATCCAAATAAAATGTGGTAGTGGCTGATACAAAGTTGTGAATATCAGTAGACAGGAATCTTTGGAAGCCATATTGGAAGCTGGTTACCACACAAAGTAATCTTACCTCTAAATTCTACTTACATGAAAAAGATATAAAATTATAACTCCATGCATGGCAGTAAGAATGCTATTTCCAAAAACATATTCAGCAGTTATATATTAAATCAATATTTAACAGATATTTCAGACTTAAGATGTACAAAACTGAGCTCCTGAATATCTCTTCTCACTAAAGATATTCTCCTCCCAGTCTTTCTCATTTGATTAGAAATGCAGATATCCAGGAAGGATCTGTGAAAACTTATTTTGTACCTCTGTGAACTTCATGAAAAACTGATCCCCCCATTCTTCCAGTTTCTACCCATTACCCAATTATAAAGCCATTTCCACTTTTTTCAGTATTTGTATTAGCAGCACCCCAATCCCAGTACCAAAATTTGTTTTTGTTTCCTAGGTTCCTTAAGCAAACAATGAAAAGCGTAAGGTTAAACAATGGGAATTTATTCATTCATGGTTTTGAGATCAGGAAGATGCCCAAATCAAGGCATCATCAAGGTCATGCTATCTCCATGAAGACTATGGCATTCTGGGGTTGGCTGCTGGTAACGCTTGTTTCCTCTATCACATGGCAAGACACCTGGTGCCATCTCTTCCTTCTCTTCAAGGATCCATTTCAGGTTCTTGTCTCCTGTGGTTTTCTCCCTGTGTCTGAATTTCATTCCACTTATAAAAGACTCCAGTAAAAAATTAAGACCCATCCTGTTGGAGGTAGGTCACACCTTAACTGAAGTAGTCCCACAAAATGTCCTTTTAGCAATGGTTTCATATCCATAGGAATGGATTAAATTTAAGAACATGTTTTTTAATGGGGTATGTACAACTTCAACTCACCACATCAATTAATAAAATGAGTATTTGTCTAGCTGCTCTAGTCAAGAGATTTAGAGTTAAGCTGCATATATATTCTATAACTCACATCCAATCCAATAGCAAATGTGCTGCAAAATTTTACATTTGAATTGTATACTGAATCTGATTACTTCTCACTATCTCCAAGGCTCCCACCCTTGTCTAAGACAAATATCTCTCTCCTAAACTATGACAGTATGACAATAGCTTCTTAACTGTTTTCACTGCTTCTATGTTTGTCAAACCTCAAGCCTGGTCTCTACACACTAACTGGAATGATTGTTTTACAATATAAAATATCTTGTCACTCTTTTCCTCAAAACTTTTTTGATTGCTTTCCATCTCACTCAAAATTTGTACTCTTTAATGTTATTTGAAAACATTATAAAGTTAGTATCTTGCCACCTTGCTCTCTTAACCTTTACTTTTTATTATTTCATTCATTTCATTCCAACCACAATTGTTTCCTCTATATTCCTCAGACAAACAAGCTGGCTCTCATCTCATAATCTTTCCACTAGCGCTTTCCTTTTCTTGCAATCATCATAACCAGACAACCACTGGATCCCTTCATTTCTTGTATCCTTTTTTAAAAGATCAATTTAACAGAGTATCCTATTATGGTATCACTGTCCAAAACAGAAACCTCTCTTCCGTCATTTTCAAACTGCATTTCTTGCTTTATTTATGTTAAGAACACTTCTTATCACCTGACTTTGTTAAAATAATAATTTTTAGAACATAGTTTAAGGAGGACAGATACTTTGGCTTTTTTTCTTTACCAATTTGTTCCTTGTGTTCAGATACTACCCATTGTAGATACTAAAGAATAGTCCTTGAATAATTGAATATGGAATATAACATTTTTAAATTCTGCCAAATTAGAGCATGTCAGAAAAAAATAATCATAATATGGTTTCTTCCAGGAGTATAATTATAAAACCATATATAAACTTTGATAATAAAATAAATATCAATTTGTTTAAAATTCCTACTTCTTTTATATTTAACTTGTATATTACTATTCACGTTAACATTTTCCCCTTTGAGAAAGTTTTTTGTATTTTTGCTGAGATCTAGAGTAAGCTGTTTAACTATCTCTTTGACATAATGACTTAGATGCCTCATAAAGTCTCAGGTTTACCATGTCCATGATAAATTCTCAAGTTCCTTTTTAACATTGAATTTATTTTCTCCCATACAGCTTTACTACAAATATAAATGGCATGTTATCTAACCAGTTGCTTAAGCCATAAACTAAGCTGTCATCCTTAACTCCTTCCCTCATTCTCTTTAGTCTCCAAAATAAAAGCATACATTTTCCAATTCTTGACATTAATCCTAACAACACACTTATTTGTATTAATTTAATTTCTTGCATAAACTACTGGGAAAGCCCCCTAACTGTTTTTGTTATTTCTATTCTTGTGCCACTTGAATCCATTATTCACACATAACTAATGGAAACTACTGAAAGTAATAACCCTTCAGTGGAATATCCTTTGCACTGGGATTAAAATCCATGTATTTCATGTACCTCATCCAGCCTTTATCAGAGATATTATTGATGTTTTGTTCTACACCTAACTGCTGTTCTTATGTTTTTATTCTTAGTTAGTTCTCAACATATATGATGCATATATATATATGGTTTCTCAACATATATATTGTCTAATGTGCATAGTGATTATATTTATAACCATTGTAACTTCTAGCTTTGTGAGTTTTCTTCATTTAAATGGGCCTAGTCTTCTATTGGCACAGACACCAAATGAAGTAGATGTTACCCTGTAAGTTATCATGATATCAGAACATTAGAGATGAGCAAATAATCTTATTCCTTAATATTGCTTTATTCAGATCTCAAATATTTTTTAAACTCAATCAAAAAGGCAGTTCAAATTTCAAGAAGAATTTTTAAAAGGTCATATTTATCATATTTTAAATTATTTGCTATAGCAAATGAAGTTCTATAGCTGAACCCACTTCAAAAATCCTACCTGCTTGTACAATCTGCTGCTCTAGAAAATAAAATAGAATAATAATGCATCAATCTCAGGAAACAAGGATTTTCCTATGTTTATAGCTTTGATGAGGCATTAACCTAACTCAAAAGTAGATTAGTTCATCCAAAGGGTGTTTAGAAATCTTTGTGAATAATTTACTTGGGAAGCTTTTAAAATTATTTATAACCCATGTTTGCCTCTCCTGTAATCTACCAGGATGGATATGTCTTAAGATTGTAAGCAAATATAACTTACTTTTTTTCCAAGTTTTATTAGTTAGAGATAGCATAAAGTCATGCCAAGTACTTGCTTATGTGCAGACTAATGTAGTTTTATTCATTGAATAAGTGAATACTGCATATTCAATTCTTTTCAGGCTTTCTGTTGAAATTAAGTAGTCCTGTTCAAATTATTTAGTCCTCTTCTCAAAAAGTCATTTTCTGTAATAGAAAACCCTTCTATGAACATGTTTTCAATACCGTTTATGAGATTATTATCATGAATGATGCGGTAAGTGATTTAGATTGAATCATAACTCAGAGATAATGTTTTTCATTCATTTTGCAATTGATAAATAGTAGTTTGACTTTTTTAAGGTTAATGATTAGGATGTTAGTACTATAAACATGTCACTACAATGCCCTTCAGTTTTTCAATCTGTGGAATTAAGCTATTAATAATCATTTATATCTTTGAGCATAGTAATCAATACTGGTTAGTATACAGATAAAATTGGCATAAAGCACATTTGTAAAGACAGTACCTTTCTATCCAAGTTAATTTAATTTTAGAACTAAAATTGTAATGCAATTCCCATTTGGTAAGTATAATAATATCTGCTTCTGTATTTGTGGCATATTTATTTTTCACTTTTCCCCTAAATCAGTTGAGGAAGCAATGTCTATAAAAACCAGTCCTCCAAAGGCTGCAGCTGTTGAAATTATGAGGTGTTAAAGAAAAGCTTGGCTGGTCATGCAGATTAATCGTATAGAGACAAGGTAAATCACACTGCATATCCACCTGCCAATAATTTCATAGGGCTCACTCACAATGCACTTGTTATTCCTGCAAGTTTTCCTGTGAATTTCAAATGACTTTCCAGCTCACATTACATTCATACATCAAAATTTATTGTAGGCACAACATGTAACCAGATGTGAAAGTTAGAAAGAGGAAAAAAAATTTCTAGAGAAAGCTCTTCTTTTCCTGACACTGTCAGAATAGTCTATCTTGTGCTTTTCATTTACTTTCAAGGGAGAGTTTCCTCATTTAGTATAGAAACAATGGAGCAGGGGAGTTTAAGTGGATGAACTTAAAGTCCCACTGATGCATTGAATCAAGACCTTTAGAAATTACTGGTCTAGTTTGTAGGAACAAGTCTGTATATCCAGCTCCTAGGACAGGGGTTTTTAACCTTTTTTGTTCCACGGACCCCTTTGCCAGTCAAGTGAAAACCACAGACCCCTTACTAAGTCCGTACTATACTATGTATTATTTAATAAATATATCCCAACCACACCAACATGTCCCCACAAGAATAATGTTTTTTTGAATTTCAATTCAATCTTACAGACCCCTGGTTAAGAACCCCTGTCTTAGAAGAATCATTCCCCAGAGAAGACATTAAATATATTGGTTAAGTAAAATTTAGTTTAAAAAAAAGCCAATAAATATGAGCCAGTACATAATGCATATGATCTAAAATAAACGTGTGGACTTGGAAGGACAGGTCTTCAAATGTTGATATAATAGTGCTTAGATATTATATATACTGAGAAGGACATAACTAGGATTAATAAAAGGAAGCTGCAGAGAGACATTATAACCCAATAAGAACAAAACTTCTTTATTTCTGTTGCCTTATACCAGATTAGCTGCTGTATTTCCTCAGTACTGGAAATGTAAAAACATAAATGGCAAGTTAGCTATTATTTTTTTTGTTACATATCCCCCCCCTTTCTGCTTGCTCTTGTTGTGTGTCCATTCTTCTTTGTTCTTCTATGTCTGTTTCTTGTCTCCCCCTATCTTTGTGGTGACGCGCCGAGTCGGCCCTCCATGCAGGCGGCTCGCCCCGCTCGTGGGTGACTCCATTCTGTTTCACAGGTGGCTCCGCTCCATGTTTTTGTAGGCTGCTCGGCTCCGTGATTCACGGGTGACTTGCCATGCCCGTGGTGGCTCCACCCTGCCCGTGTTGGCTTTTTGCCTTGCCCACAGCGGCTTGCATTTCTCAAGGCCATCTGCCTGCTCAGAGAGGTCCCCGGGAACTGAACCCGGGGCCTCCCATGTGGTGTACCGGTGCCCTTATCCACTGGGCTATACAGCCGGCCCAGCTATCAATTTTAAATCTTATAGAAGTAGTTTCTGAATTGGTGGATTTTTGTATGTAATTATAGCTTAGATGCATTTTACTTTCCAGACACTGTGATTTCACATTGTCCACATGACAGATCAGTATTTCCTAATCTTTAAAGTAAGATGCCATTACAAAAAATCATCCTAGTGTGAAGCACAAAAGTGTGGAAAAGAAGGGCTTAGACACCCAAGCCTCATTTTCGGGGATTTCAATATAAGCCATACAATTTACTGACTCTAAATATGGGCAAATTATGGGGCCAGCTTGATAGCTCAGTGGATAGGGCACCGGCATACCACATGGGAGGCCCCGGGTTTGATTCCCGGGGACCTCTCCGAGCGGGCAGACCGCCTTGAGGATGGCAAGCCGCCATTGGCGGGCCGGGCAAGAAGCTGCCACAGACAGGGCAAGAGCCACCATGGGCAGGGCAGGTTGCCTGCGGATGGAGCACAGCCAACCACCCGCGAACTGAAAGCCGGCCGTGAATGGACGCAGAGACCGCCCACAAGCGGGGAAAGCCGCGCCTGCGCAGTGACCACTCTCGGTGCATCGCCGCAGTGGGGGGAAGGGGAGATATGTAATAAAATAAACCTTTGAAAAAAAAATATACGGGTAAATTATTTAATATATCTAAATATAAATTTCCTATCCACAAATTGTATAGTAATAGCACAAACTCATTGTTTTTGTGATAAATGAGGTGACATATGTAAAATATTCAGTAAATATTAAATAGAAAATCAATAATATTAAGTTCTGAATAATATTTATTTAGCTCCTTTGCATGATGAAAAATAAATTTTGGAGTCAAAACTTTCAATTGTACCTTTTATATTAAATATTCTATTACTTATAATCTCCCTGCTCCTTAATAAAATCTCTTCAAATACTTAACTGTAGTCTGTGTCTATTTTCTCACTGTTTTTCTGACTTCCATCCCCAGCATGCTACTAGACTATTTTTTTGTGAAAGAAAATATGAACTCACACATTACCAAATCTAGTGATCACATCTCTTTTCTTTTTTTCACTTGATTTCATAGCAGCATTCCACAAAGTTAACCTCTTACTCTTTCATGAAATATTACCTTCTTTTGGTTTCTATGCCATCACACATTCTGACCTACTCACATATCTGCCTTTTATGGTTCTTTGCTGGTTTCTTCTATACTCATAGAAACTTTGAAGTGTCTCAAAGCTAGTTCACCCTTTAAGGACTCTAACTAAACTTTCTATATGGTATTTTTTTATAGTCCCCAATATTTTCATAATACTTAGATCTATATTTCTAGTCATAATTTTTCTCTAAAATTTAGATTAATATATATTCTTTGTCTTTATCATTTGGCTACATATAAGGCATCTCAAACTTGTCATGGCCAAAATTATACTATTGATTTTCATCCTCAAACTTGATTCTCTGTCATTCTTTATTAGGAAAAAGTCAACATCCCCTCAAATTCTGGGCCACAAGTCTAGAAGTATTGTTTTTTCCCCATGTCTTACCAAATACCCCATAGCAAATCCATTATAAAGATGTTTTAATCCTTCTTTAAGGTTGTTAATTAACATTTTTACTTTCTTCATATTCTTGACGTCTACATTAATGTATTAAATTGTATTTCCAAATATGGCTAAAAAATATCTTGCATCTTTTATGTTCTGCCTACAATTCCTTCCACTGAAATTATATGTAACTTCAGGACTTTTTTCACAAGAAATTCTATTTTTTTGTTTCACATTTTTTACTGGTATTGCTCAAGGGATTACAAAACTTATTCTCAACTCTTAACAATATTTTTAGAGTTAATATTTTACCCCTTGACATAATGTGTAGAATTTTTGGAATCATATATGCTATTTGTTCAACCTCTAACTTTTATACTATAGTTCTTATATGTAATATATATATATATATATATAATAAAACACACAATACAATGTTAAGAAATTTTTTTAAAATTTTCTTTTATAAATTAAGTGGAAATAGTACTTTATATTAACCCACAAATTTAGCAAGACTGATGTTCTTCATTCCTCCAGTAAAATCATATTTTCCATCTGGTATCATTATTGTTTAACTTGAAAAGATTTTTAATTCATTCTTGTGGTTCAGATCTGAAATATCTTTATTTTATCGTCATTCTTGAAATATATTTTCTGAGTTAATTCTTTTACCACTATACTTATAGATAATCATGATTTTCTGTTTTTTATTGTTTCCGATCACACTTTATTTCCCAGGAGGCTTCAGCAAATACCATATAATGTGTTGGCATAAACGAGGGAAATTTATTAGTGTACAGTTTGGAGGCCAAGGAAATTTCCAAATCAAGGCATCATCAAGAGATGTTTTCTTCCCAAAGACCTGCGACTAGTTATCCTTGGCTCCTCCATCACATATCAAGGCACATTACAGCAACTGCTGGTCTCTCCCTTCTCCTTCGGGTTTCACAGATTTCTGCTTCTTGCTTCTGTGTTTTTCTTCTGTGTCTGAATTTCATTGTCTTGTAAAGGACTTCAGTAACGGGATTAAGAGCCATCCTGGTAGAGATGGGAAACACCTTAACTGAAGTAACTTCATCAAAAGGTCCTAATTACAATAGGTTTGCACACACAGGAATGGATTAGATTTAAGAACATGTTTTCCTGTGGTATACACAGCTTCAAACCACCACAAATGAGAAGTTAACCATCTTTCAAATCACTACCCCCCTGAATGTAGAATGCTATTATTCTCTGTTTCAAGATTTTCTTTTACTGTTATACTTATGTTTGAGTAACTATGATGTGTCTACCTGTGATGTCCTTGTTTTTTTCCATATTACATATAAAAACATGATATATTAAACATATAAAGTTCTTCAGAGAGTCCTTTCTGATCACCCCATCTAAAGTATCACAAACTCACTATTACCTAATATGAATTCTCACAGTATAATTTATCACAAGCATATAGATAGCAGTGATTGATAAATGCTAAATATTACTATTGATTGTCACAATCATGCCATAACCCTTTTACTTAACATAGATCAACTAGGTTTAACTTTCCTTTCTGATGTGAGCCATATATTTCATGCTTTTCATGAAGTAAATGTAAATGTTGTTGTTAACTGAGCATTTTCTAAAGAAAATTTGTAACACATTCTCAATAAGAAAATAATATTGAGGGCCGGCTGGATAGCCCAGTGGATAGGGCACCGGCATACCACATGGGAGGCCCCAGGTTCATTTCCTGGGGACCTCTCCTAGCAGGCAGACCGCCTTGAGAATGGCAAGCCGCCATGGGCGGGCCAGAGCCGCCGTGGGCAGGGCAAAAAGCTGCCACGGATAGGGCAAAAAGCCGCCATGGGCAGGGCAAGTCGCCCACAAATGGAGCGCAGCCAGCCACCCGCGAACTGAGAGCCAGCCGTGATTGGAAGCAGAAGCCGCCCACGAGCGGGGAAAGCCGCGCCTGCGCAGTGACCAGTCTCGGCGCGTCGCCGCAGCAGGGGGGAGGGGAGATATGTAATAGAATAAATAAATCTTAAAAAAAAAAAAGAAAATAATATTGAAGTAAATTCATTGGACATGTTGGACATGTTGGATTTTGTTGAATGCCTTTCCTGCATCAATCGAGATGATCATGTGTTTTCTTCCCTTTGATTTGTTTATGTGGTGTATTACATTAGTTGATTTTCTTATGTTGAACCACCTTTACATAGGAGAAATAAAACCTGGATCATGATGTGTAATTGTTTTTATATACTGTAATTTTCTTTTCTTATAGTATCTATATCTGGCTTTGGTATTCCAGTGATGTTGACATCATAGAATGATCATAGAATGGTTTAGGTAGTGTACCTTCCTCTTCAATTCTTTAGAAGAGTTCAAGCAAAATTGGTATTAATCCTTCTCAAAATGTTTTGTAGAATTCACCTGTGAAGCCATCTGGCCCTGGACTGTTCTTTGTTGGAAGATATTTGATGACAAATTCAATCTCTTTGCTTGTGCTTGGTTTAGTGACTTCCTGTATTTCCAGTAGAGTCAATGTAGGTTGTACATTTCTAGGAATTTGTCCATATCATCTAGATTGTCTAATTTGTTGTTATACAGTTTCTCATTATGATCCTTTTTATTTCTGTGGGGTCAGTTATACTGTCCCCCCTTTCATTCTTAATTTTATTTATTTGCATCTTCTTTCTTTTTTTTCCTGTTCATCTTGCTAAGGCTTTGTTGATTTTATTGATTTTCTCCAAGAACCAGCTTTTGATTTTATTGATTTTCTCTATTTATTAATTTTTTGTTTTCAATTTCATTTACTTCTTCTCTAATCTTTGTTATTTCTTTCTTTCTCCTCACTTTGGGATTCATTTCCTGTTATTTTTCTAGTTTCTCCAGTTGTTCAGTTAGTTCTTTGACCTTAGATCTTTCTTCTGTTTTAATAATACAGGCATTTAGGGCTATAAATTGCCCTCTCAGCACTGCTTTCATGTATCCCATAAGTATTGATATGTTGTGTTCTTGTTTTCATTTGTCTCAAGGTATTCTAATTTCTCTTGCAATTTCTTCTTTGACCAACTGCCTATTTAAAAGTATGCTATTTAGCCACCATATAATTGCAAATTTTCCATCTCCTGC
>PVKH010045736.1:0-10459 GCA_004027955.1 Chaetophractus vellerosus
CTTTATAAATCCACACGCAATTAGATTTATAAATTAGTAAACCCCTGCCTCTGAAACCTGGTGAAGACAGCGGTAGAAACAAACGAAAAAAAGACAGTGATCTCAAATAGGAATTACTGCGGCTGTCTCCATCCCACCCTTTCAGCATGCACGCTGCTGGAGCTCTGATTGAATCTCCCAGCATGGGGTGTCGCCGGATGATTAGTGGGGTCTCTGGAGCTTGTAGTTTGCATAATGCCTTTTGCTCATTCTCTCATTTCATCCCCACTCCACCACCTGGGAGTCTCAGGATGATAAATGGTGAATGACAGGGCGGACCAGTTAGCAGGTGAGAGGGCTGGACACATCCTCAGATTCCATCTCTGTTCCAACTGGCTGCCTCACCGCCCTGCTCACTGTTTTCTCTTTGCATCTTTATATAGTCCCCCGAATGTGGTAAGTGGGTCTTATGTTGTCTTTTCTTGATAAAGAAGAGTTTAACAGAGGAGGGCTCTGTCGCCCTCCTTTAGAGTCACCCCTCCCCATCCAAAGCAGATTCGTCAGTTTCCTTCAGGTGTGGTGTTAAGGTTGCCGAGAAGATGTCAAGTATCGTATTGCGCTCTGCTCGGTGAGGGCGTTACAAACAACGGTGTCAGAAATTGCGCCATAATAAAGATAATATTGCACTGATGATCAGTTCTTTAATTGAGTTTATTTTAGAAAAGACAATGAGGTTAGTTTGGCCTGATTTATATATATTTACGTATGGAGGAGTATATTTGGACCCCTAGAGATCCTTGCAATCTTTTCTAAGTGCTCACAAATCATCCATTTGAGAATATATTCTGGAATTTTTTCAGGGATCAAAATCAAGCTTACCAGTTTATAATTATCATAATTCACATTTGCCCATCCTGAGCCTGTGGTATCGGATCTGAGTTCTTTTGTGTAGCTGGATACTCTCATCCTACTGGCTCTCCTATTTTGGGAAAGTTCCTATCTATCTATCTATCTATCTATCTATCTATCTATCTATCTATCTATCTATCTATCTATCTATATCATCTAGCTAACAGTTTATAAGTTGTAGGTTTACAGAAAAATCATGCAGAAAGTACAGAGTTCCCATATACCCCCCCCTCACTCACAGTTCTCCCTATTATTAACACTTTGCATTAGTGTGGTACCTTTGTTACAATTGAGGAAATATTATTATTATACCATTAATTATATTCCATAATTTACATTAGGCCTCACTGTTTTTTTTTCCTAGTAACATATTTGTACTCCAAAACTTCTCCTTTAAAAAAAAAAACAATTTATTGAAGTATATCATTCATACATGAACATGCATAAACCATAAGTGTTCAGTAAACATTGAGAACGTACAAACCAAACACGCATAACATCATACAGGGCTCCCACAAATCACCCCACCATTGTTGTGAAACATTTGTTAAATTATGAAGGAACATCGTCAAAGTTTTACTACTAACTATAGTCCATATCTTACTCCCCTATACACTTTTTTTAGGGACTTATTTATTTATTTACTGTTATCCATTTTTACCACCCCCCTTCCGTTTTTGCTGTTTTTGTGTCCATTCACTGGGCAACTCTCTGTGTCCATTTCCTGCCTTCTCATCTTCTCCTCCTGTCTTCACTGGGATTCGATCCTTAGAACCTCCGATGTGGGAGAGAGGCATCCTATGGCCTGAGCCACCTTAGTTCCTGGTTTTTCAGCGTGTCTAGTCTTGGCTCTTCCTTGTGTCACTCTCCTGTTACGTCATCATTTTGCTGAGTGGCTCGCGTGGCCTGGCAGCTCACCCGCATATGGGCCCTGGCGGCACACCTGTGCATGGGGCCTGGTGGCCCACGCGCCTTCTATAGTTTTCTTTTTTAAATTTTCACCAGGAGGTCCCAGGGATCGAACCCAGGTCTGTCCATATGGGAGATGGACATCCAGCCATTTGAGCCACATCCGTCCCCCTGCTATATCTCTTAAGGTTGATGAAAGATACCCAAAGTTACAGTCTTTTCCCATACAGGATGGTCTTATAATAAATCAGGCTTAGTTTATCACCAGCATTCTAAAAACCAGACCTAGGGAGAAAAACTAGGTCTGGGGGCACATGCATGGTTTCTAATATAGCGAATGTTTAGCCTACCCTGATTATCACAAAATTAGGACAGCGAGAATATTTGCATAAATTTTCTCCTTTTAACCACAAACAAATATATAATGCAGTGGTATTAATTACATTCACAATGTTGTGCTCCCATAACCACCATCCCTTAGCAAAACTTTCCCATCATCCCAAACAGAAACTCTGTACCCATCCCCTACCCTCATCTTGACCCCTGGTAACCTGTACTCTAGTTTCAGACTCTATGAATTTGCTTCTTCTAATTATTTCATATCAATAAGATCATACAGTATTTGTCCTTTTGTGTCTGGCTTACTTAACTCAACATGATGGCTTCAAGGTTCATCCATATTGTCTCATGTATGAGAACTTCATTCTTTTTTGGCGAAATAATATTCTATTGTATGTATATGCCATATTTTGTTTATTCATCTGTTGATGGACACGTGGTTTGCTTCTGTCTTTTGGCAGTTGTGAATAATGCCGCTATGAACATAGGTGTGCAAATATTTGAATAGACAAATCCCCGTTTCTGTTCATTTAGGCATATACCTAGAAGTGGGATTACCAGGACATATGGTAATTCTATACTCAGCTTTTTGAAGAACTGCCAAACTTTCCCACAGAAGCTGTACCATTTTATATTCCCACCAACAATGAAGGAGTGTTCCTATTTCTCCACATCCTCTCCAACACTTGTTACTTTCCATTACATTTTTTTATTGAAGCATATCATTCATATATGAATATCCACAAACAATAGGTGTTTAGTGAAAGTTGTGAACTTACAAAACAAACATGTATATCATCACACAGGGCTCCCATACACCACCCCACCACCAGCACCTTGCATTGTTGTGAAACCCTTGTTACAAACATTAAAAATATTACTCCTGGGAGGCGGATGTGGCTCAAGTGGTTTTGCTCCCATTTACTATATGGGAGGCCCCGGGTTCGAATCCAGGCCCTCCTGGTAAAGGCAAGCCAGCCCATGTGGCGTGGTGAGCTGATGGCCCACGCAGCGTGGTGAGCTGGTGCGGCAAGATATTGCAACAAAAGAGAAACAAGCAGACAGAAAAAATGTACAGCAGATGGACACATCAAACACAAGCAGCGGGGGGGGGGGGGATAAATAAATAAACTAATTAAAAAATATACATTACTACTGACTATAGCCCATATCTTACATTTGGTATATTTTCCCCCAACCCACCTGATTATTAAAACCATGTATTAGTATTAAATGTTTGTTACAGTTCATGAGAGTTTTCCTATTTGTTCTGTTAACCACAGTTCATCTTCCACCACAGGATTCACTATGTTATACCGTCCCATGTCTTGTACAATCCATTCAAAGTGTTAACTCAGTGGCTCTCATTTTCGTTACAGAGTTGTGTTGTCATCACCTCGGTCAATTCCATTTTTTACTAATAGCAATTCTAGTGTGTGAAATGGTATCTCATTGTGGGTTTGATTTGCATTTCCCTAATGGCTAATGATGTTGTACCTCTTTTCATGTCCTCTTGACCATTTGTATATCTTCTTCACAGAAATGTATATTTGAGACTTTTGCTCATTTTTTAATTGGGGCTTTAGTCCTTTTGTTGTTGAATTGTAGGATTTCTTTTTATAGTCTGGATATTAAACCCTTATCGGACACATGGTTTCCAATATTTTCTCCCACTGAGTAGGTTGTCTTTTCACTTTTGTGATAAAGTGCTTTGAGGCACAAAGGTTTTTTAATTTTGAGGAGGGCCCATTTATCGATTTTTTTCTTTTGTTACTTGTGCTTTGATGTAAAGTCTAAGAAGTCATTGCCCAATACAAGGTCCCAAAGATGTTTCCCTATATTTTCTTTTAGGAGTTTTATAGTTTTGGTTTTTATCTTAGATCTTCGATCTGTTTTGAGTTAATTTTTGTATATGGTGTGAGGTAGGGGTCTACCTTCATTCTTTTGCATGTCAATAACTAGTTTTCCCAGCAGTTTGTTGAAGAGACTGTTCTTTCCCCATTGACTGGACTTGGCATCACTGTCAAAAATCAACTGGCCACAGATGTGACGGTCTATTTCTGAAGTCTCAGTTGGAGTCTATTGGTCCTCCTGAATGTCTTTGTGCCAGTACCATGCTGTTATTTTTTAATGAGCATTTCCTGTCCCTGTGGTGATAACAATGGCCATCATCACAGATGTTTCAGGTTCAAACTGATTTTAGGGATGAAGATACTGAGGTGTTGGACAAGGGTTAATGAACTGGTGTGCAGAGACTCAGAAGGAGTCAGTAACAGGCCTGACCCCTGTCCATGTTCTTCCCATTGGCCACACTGCCTCCCAGCACTTACTGCTTAGAAATCTTCACCATGGGTACTTCTTTTCTTTTTCTTTCTTTTTTTTTTAAAGGAGGTACTGGGGACTGAACCTGAGACCTTGGACATGGGAAGCAGGTGCTCAATCACTTGAGCTACATGCACTCCCTGGTGCTTTTTATTAATTAACTTACATGAGCAAAGATGTAGGGTTTGAATCATTTGCATGTATATAGTTGTTTTCTCTGCCATACACACTAGTTCCAAGGAAGGCACAGTGCTGACTGAGGCTGTGGTGGAATCCCATCTTAACAGATGGCCTGCTGTAGCTCAAAGAGATTAGCTGAAGCAAGAAGCTTAGAATAACATCTTGAAGACCAGATTCAAGATCTACTCTGTTCCAGATCCAAGCCTGCCAAGTTGATGCAATTTTCTCTCCATTTTATTTCCTTAAAACATCACTCTCCCTTCGTCTCACTTTCTGGGTCCCATACCTCAGATATGTACCCTTACTGAGTGACTGTTTTCCTCTGTAATGTATCCCTTTATTGATTTTTCCCAGTCAGTACTGGGCAGATTTATAGGCCAGAGTCATCCTTGTGCTGGGCAAAAAAAATAGCAAAGAGGCATATTAATGATCTCCTCAGCACTGCCCTTGAAAGTGGCAGAGCACGAGCAGGCCCACTGTGGCCCAGTGGAAGCTGTAAGAGCCCACATCTATCTCCTATGTGTGACTATGTTGAATATGAACTTATTCATATCCATGCCAGTACCTGGTGTTTGGGGCAGGGAGAAAAGATTTGAAATGGCTCCCACCATCTTCTCCAACCACTGCTTTCCTTTTTTTTTTTTTTTTTTTTACTTTATTAGAGAAGTTGTAGGTTTATAGAACAATCATGCATAAAATACAGGATTCCCATATATCACCCTATTAACACTTGCATTGGTGTGGACCACTAGTTACAATTGATTAAAGCACATTTTAATAATTGTACTATTAACTATAGCCCATGGTTTAACATAGGCTTCACTGTTTGTGTAGTGGAGTTCTATGGAATGTGTTAGATTTTTAAATTCTGTAACATGCTGTTTTGATAACTGTAGATTTGTAATAAGTTTGAAAATCAGAAAGTGAGTCCTCCAACTTTGTTCTTTTTCAAGGTGGTTTTGACTATTCAGGGCCCCTTACCCTTCCATATAAATTTGATTATTTGGCTTTTTCATTTCTGCAAAGAAGGTTGTTGGAATTTTGATTGGGATTGCATTGAATCTGTAAATCACTTTGGGTAGAATTGACATCTTAACAATATTTAGTCTTCCAATTCATAAACATGAAATGTCCTTCCATTTCTTTAGGTCTTCTTTGATTTCTTTTAGCAATGTAGTTTTCCATGTGTAAGTCCTTTACATTCTTGCTTAAATTTATTGCTAGATAATTGATTCTTTTTAGTTTAGTTTTTTCCAGTGGGTTTGTTTTCTTGATTTCCTTCAGACTGTTGATTACTAAAGTATAGAAACACTACAGATTTTTGCATGTTGCTCTTTTATGCCATGCTTTGCTGAATTTGTTTATTAGTTCTAGCAGCTTTGCTGTGGACTTTTCAGGTGTTTCTATATATATAGGATCATGTCATCTGCAGATAGGGATCGTTTTACTTCTTCCTTTCCAATTTGAATGCCTTATATTTCTTTTTCTTGCCTAATTGCTCTGAGTAGAACTTCCAGTACAATGGAGAAAATCAGTAGTGACAGTGGGCATCCTTGTCTTGTTCCTGAACTTTGAGGGCAAGCTTTCAGTTTTTCACCATTAGGTGTGGGTTTTTCATATAGGCCCTTTATCAGATTGAGGATAAATCTGGATTTTGTTAAATGTCTTTTCTGCGTCCATTTGAGATGATCATGTGGGTTTTTCTTTTTGTTCTGGTAATGTGGTATATTGCATTAATTGATTTTCATATATTGAACCATACTTGCATACCTGGGATAAATCCTGCTTGATCATGGGGATCAATAATTCTTTTAATGTGCTGTTGGATTCGGTGTGCTAATATGTTTTGAGAACTTTTACATCTTTATTAATAAGGGATTTTGGTCTGTCATTTTCTTTATTTGTGGTATCTGTATCTGGCTTTGGTATGAGGGTGATGTAGGACTCATAGAATGAGTTAGGTAGTGTTGCCTCCTGTTCAATTTTTTGGAAGAGTTAGAGCAGGATTGGTGTTAATTCTTTTGGAATGTTTAGTAAAATTCACCAGCGAAACTATCTGGTCTTGAGGTTTTCTTTCTTGGGAGGTTTTGGATGACTGATTCATTCTCTTTACTTGCATGGTGATGAACTCTCAGCTTTTGTTTATCTGGGAATGTCTTTTTTTCTTTTTTTAATATATTTTTTATTTTTTTAAAGATACTTAGATTACACAAATGTTACACAAAAAATATAGGGATTCCCATATGCCTTGCTCCCATACCTCCCACACCCTCCACAAAAACAGCATCCTTCATTAGTGTGACACATTCATTGCAATTGATAAACACATCCTGGGGCATTGCCATTGAGCATGGAACATAGTTCACATTGTAGTGTACACTCTCTCCCACACAATTCTGCAGGCTATTGGAAGATACATAATGGCATAATCTGTCATTGCAATGCCATTTGGAATGATTCCAAAGTCCTGAAAACCCCTGCATTGCACCTGTATTTCCCTCCCCATGCCCCCAGAGCCTCCAGTGGCCACTGCCTCCACATCAATGCTGTCATTTCTTCCATTGCTATAATCACAAGTCTATTGTAGAATACCAGTAAGTCCACTCTAGTCCATAGCTCATTCCCCAATCCTGAGGATTCTGGGATGGTGATTCCGATTCCACCTCTAATTGAGAGGGGGCTTCAGTCCCATATGGCTGATGGATGGGACTCTCTTGCTTGTAGTTGTAGGCTCTCTCATTTCCTTGGTATGGTGGTTGTCAATATCACCTCCTTGTTAGTTGTCCTGAGTGAGTCCAATGAACTGGAGAGTAGGTATTGCAACTCCACTGAGGCTGAAGGCCCAGCTGGCACATGGACAGCCCAAAGATTCCAGTCTTTCAGATGTACACCTACCAACTCCAACACCAAGTGTAGGTTCAGATTATCCTGAGTGACATTGCAATGACAGATATAGGCCATTTTATATCATCATATAACATGCAGAACTGTGTGGGAGAGAGTGTGGTCTACAATGTGAACCATGGTCCATGTTTAGTGGCAAAGCCCCGAAATGTGTATATCTATTGCAGGTGATGTGCCACACTAATGAAGAATGTATATGTGGGAGATTGTGGGAGGTGTGGGAGGTGGGGCATATGGGTACCCCTAAAATTTTTGTGTAACATTTATGTAATTGATGTATCTTTTTTAAAAAATTAATTAATTAAAAAAATAAATAAACAAAGTGAGCTGGGAAGTCATCCCAGATCCCATAGACTACCAAAGTGGATACTACCTCAAATATTTGGGCTCCTGAGGGCTCTGTAGACACCCAGGTCTTATGGTCAGGGCAGATAGCTCCAGAATTTAGTGCCTTGCCAGTGGGTCCTACCTTGGAGTTTGTGCTCCTGAGAATGACAGAGTTAGACTCAGTTATGGTTTCCTTGCACATAGCTCATCTGTCCCTTCTATTTGAACCTACACTGGGAATGTCTTAATCTCTTCCTCAGTTTTGAAAGACCGTTTTGCCATATATAAAATTCTTGGTTGGATATTGTTGTCTCTCAGTCCACTGCCTCCTTGCCTCCATGGTTTCTGGTTAGAAATAGGCAGATAATGTTATTGGGACTCCTTGTACATAATACATGGCTTTTCTCTTTCAGCTTTGAGGACTCTCTCCTAGTCTCTGGTATTTGACAGTTTGACTACTATGTCTCTGTGTAGTGTTTATCCTGTTTGAGGTTCATTGGTGTTCTTGAATGTGCATATTCATGTCTTTCATTAAATCTGGGAATTTTTCTACCAGTAGTTCTTTCAATATTCCTTCTACCCCTTTTTTCTCCTTCTGGGACTCCCATAATGAGTATATTGGTATGTTTAATGGTGTCCCACAGATTTCTTAGGCTCTGTTCACTTTTTTTTCATTCTTTTTATTTTCAGCTGCTCAGCCTGGATAATATCAATTCTCTTATCTTCATGTTCACCTTTTCTTTCTTCCTCCAGGTACAAATCCACTGTTGAAACCCTCAAGGGAAGTTTTAATTTCAGTAGCTGTGGTCTTCAACTCCAATATTTCTGTTTGGTTCTTTTTCAAAATTTCTATCGTTTATTGAGATTCTCATTGTTCATTCACTGTTTTCCTAATATCATTTACTTCTTTCTCTGTGCTTTCCTTTATCTACTTGAGCATTTTGAGGATCATTTTTTATATATCTTTGTTTAGTATGTCCAAAGTTTAGTCTTCTTCACTGATGGATTTTTTTGTCTTTGTTTTGTTTATTCTTTATTTCTTAATGTTCAGTTCTCTATGTAAATTCATAGGATTATAAGGCAGGCTTGTAAAACACATAAAACTTATGGAATAAAAGGTAAGGAGGCTAATGAATGAAATAGTGTTAGTTAATACACTAAGCAGAGTTCATATATTTTTGTCATCACACTGAATGTTTAAACAATCAAAGAGGCATCTTTCTGGGTTTTATTTTATGTCAAAGGTACGTAACACATTTAATTAGCATCTAGAGTAAAATGTGCTGTAAGTCACCACATTGGACTTACATGACTTCTGAGAACTTAGTTGCTAATGATAAGAAATGTCTCAATCATCCCCATTATCCTATGACTGAACCTTTGGCAGGTGAAATTCTTGTACCCAGGGGTCTGAACTGATCACAAGCCAGGCTCAGAATTGAATGTCTTCTTTCTTTCCAGATAGTAATTCATGGTAGCTAGGTGCTGTGTGGAATGATTTTCTTCCTTACTCAGAGGCAATGTCAGGTGACAGAAATTCTTATCTTAGAGAATAGAATGGCCTTTGGTATTTTATATTTCTTCTTTGTAGTCCAGCATATCTTCCAGTACCTTCTATTTTCACTCGCCAAATCTCCTCCACCTTTTCCACAGGTCTTTATTTCTTTATGCTGCTTTGAAACACTTTCTGGTGTCCTTTCCTTCCAGTCTGAAGAACTCCCTTTAGCATTACTTGTAGGGGTGGTGAGGAACTCTCTCAGTTTTTGTTTATCTGGAAATGTCTTAATCTCTCCCTCATTTTTTGAAAGAGAGTCTCGCTGGATATAAAAATCTTGGCTGGCAGTTTTCCTTCAGCACTTTAAGTATTTCATCCCACTGCCTTGCCTCCATGGTTTCTGATGAGAAATCAACACTAAATATTATTAGGACTCTTTCTGGGACTTCCAAAATGCATATATGTTGCTTGATGGTGTCCCATAGCTGTCTTAAGGCTATTTTCGCTTTTCAATATATTTTTTTCTTTCTTTCTGCTCTTCAGCCTGACTCATTCCAAGAGTCTTATCTTCGAGTTCATGGATCCATTGTTCTGGCAGCTCCAGTCTTCACTTGAAACCCTCCTTAGCATTTTTCATTTCAGTTATTGTGGTCTCCAACTCTAGTAATTCTGTTTGGTTCCTTTTAAAAATTTCTTTACTTAGACTCTCATATTGTTCATTCGTTGTTTTCCTGATATCCTTTAGTTCTTTCATGTACTTTCCTTATCTCCTTGAGCATTTTTAAAATCAATTTTTTAAAGGCTTTATATTTGGCATGTCCGCATTCTCATCTTCTTCCTTGGTGTTTTCTGTATTTTTAGCCTCTTCCTTTGGATGGGCCATCATTTCCTGTTTCTTTGTTTGTCTTGTACTCTTGTTGCACACTGTACATTTTAATATTTTCAAATGTTAACTCTGGAAGTTACTCCCTGGGATGTTTGTTTCTTGGTTTTGTAATGAAGACAGAGATTTTCTTGAACTTTAGCCCTCCCATCAGGAAGGTCTGCCCAAGGCAAATGTAATGTGCAGGGTTTTTCCTGTCTTTCTGGGCCTCT